>JACCHZ010000023.1:0-51821 GCA_018907045.1 Wiebesia pumilae
CTATATACGAACATGCCTTGAAATCGTATATCTACGAGTCCTTACGTGTCTCTTTCGTCGACTATGAACGATCACACATTGAAGTCGTATATCTACGAGTCCTTACGTGTCCCTTTCGAAGAATATGAACGATCATGCCTTGAAGTAGTATATCTACGAGTCCTTACGTATCCCTTTCGCCGACTATGAACGATCGAGCACCTGGATTCACCAATTCGCCGACTATGTACGATCGTGCCTAGAGTTCGTATATCTACGAGTCCTTACATGTCCCTTTTGACGAATATGAACGATCACGCCTTGATGTCGTATATCTACGAGTCCTTACGTGTCGCTTTCGCAGAATATGAACGATCATGCCTTGAAGTCGTATATCTATGAGTCCTTACGTGTCCCTTTCTCAGACTATGAACGATCATGCCTTGAAGTCGTATATCTACGAGACCTTACCTGTCTCTTTCGCCGACTCTGAACGATCACGCATTGAAGTCGTATATCTACGAGTCCTTACGTGTCCCTTTCGGCGAATATGAACGATATCGCGCCTGGAGTCGAGAGTTCGCCGACTATGAACGATCATGCCTTGAAGTAGTATATCTACGAGTCCTTACGTGTCACTTTCTCAGATAATGATCGAACATGTCTTGAAGTAGTATATCTACGAGTCCTTACTTGTTACTTTCGCAGATTATGAACGATCATGCCTTGAAGTCGTATATCTACGAGTCTTTAAGTGTCCTTTTCGCAGAAAACGAACGATCACGCATTGAAGTCGTATATCTACGAGTCCTTACGTGTCACGTTCTCAGATAATGATCGAACATGTCTTGAAGTAGTATATCTACGAGTCCTTACGTGTCACTTTCGCAGAATATGAACGATCATGCCTTGAATTCGTATATCTACGAGTCCTTACGTGTCCCTTTCTCCGACTATGAACGATCATGCCTTGAAGTCGTATATCTACGAGTTCTTACGTGTCCCTTTCACCGAATATGAAAGATCAAACGCCTTGAGTCTGGAGATCGCTAACTATGAACGATCATGCCTTGAAGTCGTATATCTACGAGTCCTTACCTGTCCGTTTCGCCTACTATGAATGATCGATCATCTGGATTCAGGCATTCGCCGACTACGAACGATCATGCCTTGAACTAGTATATCTACGCGTCCTTACGTGTCCCTTTCGCCTACTATGATCTATCGAGCACCTGGATTCAGGAGTTCGCCGACTATGAAGAATCATTCATAGAAGTCGTATATCTTCGAGTCCTTACGTGTCCCTTTCGCAGAATATGAACGATCATGCCTTGAAGTAGTATATCTACGAGTTCTTACGTGTCCCTTTTGCCGACTATGTATGATCGAACGCCTTGAGTCAGGAGATCGCCGGATATGCACGATCACGACTTAAAGTCGTATATCTAGGAATCCTTACGTATCCCTTTCGCCGACTATGAACGATCGAGCAGCTGGATTCACCAATTGGCCGACTATGTACGATCGTGCCTAGAGTTCGTATATCTACGAATCCTTACATGTCCCTTTCGACGAATATGAACGATAACGCCTTGATGTCGTATATCTACGAGTCCTTACGTGTCACTTTCGCAGAATATGAACGATCATACCTTGAAGTAGTATATCTACGAGTCTTTACGTTTCCTTTCGCAGAATATGAACGATCATGTCTTGAAGTCGTATATCTACGAGTCCTTACGTGTCCCTTTCACCGACTATGGACGATCATGACTTGAAGTCGTATATCTACGAGACCTTACGTGTCTCTTTCGCAGAATATGAATTATCATGCCTTGAAGTAGTATATCTACGAGTCCTTATGTGTCCCTTTCGCCGACTAGAAACGATCATGCCTTGAAGTCGTATATCTACGAGTCCTTACGTGTCCCTTTCGCAGAATACGAACGATCACGCCTTGAAGTAGTATATCTACGAGTCCTTAAGTGACCCTTTCGCCGACTATGTACGATCGAGCACATGGATTCAGGAGTTCGCCGACTATGAACGATCATGCCTTGAAGTCGTATATCTACGAGTCCTTACGTGTCCCTTTCTCCGGCTATGAACGATCATGTCTTGAAGTCGTATATCTACGAGTCCTTACGTGTCCCATTCGACGAATACGAACGATCATGCCATGAAGTCGTATATCTACGAGTCCTTATGTGACACTTTCGCAGATTATGAACGATCATGCCTTGAAGTCGTAGATCTACGAGTCCTTACGTGTCCCTTTCTCGGACTATGAACGATCATGTCTTGAAGTCGTATATCTACGAGACCTTACGTGTCTCTTACGCAGAATATGAACTATCATGCCTTGAAGTAGTATATCTACGAGTCCTTACGTGTCACTTTCTCCGACTATGAACGATCATGTCTTGAAGTCGTATATCTTCGAGTCCTTACGTGTCCCTTTCGCAGAATATGAACGTTCATGCCTTGAAGTCGTATACCTACGAGTCCTTACGTGAACCTTTCTCCGAATATGAACGATCATGCCTAGAAGTCGTATATCTACGAGTCCTTAAGTGTCCTTTTCGGGGAATATGAACGATCGGGCGCCTGCAGTCGAGAGTTCGCCGACTATGAACGATCATGCCTTGAAGTCGTATATCTACTAGACCTTACGTGTCCCTTTCGCCGAATAAGTACGATCAACCATTGAGGTCGTATATCTACGAGTCCCTACGTGTCCCTTTCACAGAATATGAATGATGATGCCTTGAAGTAGTATATCTACGAGTCCTTATGTGTCCCTTTAGCCGACTATGAAAGATCGAACGCCTTGAGTCGGGAGATCGCTAACTATGAAAGATCATGCCTTGAAGTCGTATATCTACGAGTCCTTACCTGTCCCTTTCGCCGACTATGAATGATCGAGCACCTGGATTCAGGCATTCGCCGACTACGAACGATCATGCCTAGAAGTCGTATATCTACGAGTCCTTACGTGTCACTTTCTCATATAATGATCGAACATGTCTTGAAGTAGTATATCTACGAGTCCTTACGTGTCCCTTTTGCAGAATATGAACGATCATGCCTTGAAGTCGTATATCTATGAGTCCTTACCAGTTCCTTTCGCCGACTATGAACGATCGAGCACCTGGATTCACGAATTCGCCGACTATGTACGATCGTGCCTAGAGTTCGTATATCTACGAGTCCTTACATGTCCCTTTCGACGAATATGAACGATCACGCCTTGATGTCGTATATATACGTGTCCTTACGTGAACCTTTCTCCGACTATATACGATCATGCCTTGAAATCGTATATCTACGAGTCCTTACGTGTCTCTTTCGCCGACTATGAACGATCACACATTGAAGTCGTATATCTATGAGTCCTTACGTGTCCCTTTCGAAGAATATGAACGATCATGCCTTGAAGTCGTATATCTACGAGACCTTACGTGTCCCTTTCGGCGAATATGAACGATCGAGCGCCTGGGTTCGAGAGTTCGCCGACAATGAACGATCATGCCTTGAAGTAGTATATCTACGAGTCCTTACGTATCCCTTTCAAAGAATATGAAGGATCATGCCTTGAAGTCGTATATCTACGAGTCCTTACGTGACCCTTTCGCCGACTACGAAAGTTCGAGCACCTGGATTCAGGATTTCGCCGACTATGAACTATCATGCCTTGAAGTCGTATATCTACGTGTCCTTATGAGTCCCTTTCGCCGAATATGCACGAACACTCATTAAAGTCGTATAGCTACGAATCCTTACGTGACTCTTCCGGCGAATTTGAACGATCGAACTCCTGGAGTCGAGAGTTCGCCGACTATGAACGATAATGCCTTGAAGTCGTATATTTACGCGTCCTTACGTGTCCCTTTCGCCGACAATGCACGATCGAGCACCTGGATTCAGGAGTTCGCCGACTATGAAGAATCATTCTTAGAAGACGTATATCTTCGAGTCCTTACGTGTCCCTTTCGCAGAATATGAACCATCATGCCTTGAAGTAGTATATCTACGAGTTCTTACGTGTCCTTTTCGCAGAATGCGAACGATCACGCATTGAAGGCGTATATCTACGAGTCCTTACGTGTCACTTTCTCATATAATGATCGAACATGTCTTGAAGTAGTATATCTACGAGTCCTTACGTGTCCCTTTTGCAGAATATGAACGATCATGCCTTGAAGTCGTATATCTATGAGTCCTTACCAGTTCCTTTCGCCGACTATGAACGATCGAGCACCTGGATTCACGAATTCGCCGACTATGTACGATCGTGCCTAGAGTTCGTATATCTACGATTCCTTACATGTCCCTTTCGACGAATATGAACGATCACGCCTTGATGTCGTATATATACGAGTCCTTACGTGAACCTTTCTCCGACTATATACGATCATGCCTTGAAATCGTATATCTACGATTCCTTACGTGTCTCTTTCGCCGACTATGAACGATCACACATTGAAGTCGTATATCTATGAGTCCTTACGTGTCCCTTTCGAAGAATATGAACGATCATGCCTTGAAGTCGTATATCTACGAGACCTTACGTGTCCCTTTCGGCGAATATGAACGATCGAGCGCCTTGGGTCGAGAGTTCGCCGACTATGAACGATCATGCCTTGAAGTAGTATATCTACGAGTCCTTACGTATCCCTTTCAAGAATATGAACGATCATGCCTTGAAGTAATGTACCTACGAGTCCTTACGTCTCCCTTTCTCCGACTATGAACGATCATGCCTTGAAGTCGTATATCTACGAGTCTTTACGTGTCCTTTTCGCAGAATGCGAACGATCACGCATTGAAGGCGTATATCTACGAGTCCTTACGTGTCACTTTCTCATATAATGATCGAACATGTCTTGAAGTAGTATATCTACGAGTCCTTACGTGTCCCTTTTGCAGAATATGAACGATCATGCCTTGAAGTCGTATATCTATGAGTCCTTACCAGTTCCTTTCGCCGACTATGAACGATCGAGCACCTGGATTCACGAATTCGCCGACTATGTACGATCGTGCCTAGAGTTCGTATATCTACGAGTCCTTACATGTCCCTTTCGAAGAATATGAATGATCAAGCCTTGAAGTAGTATATCTACGAGTCCTTACGTGTCCCTTTCAAAAAATATGAACAATCTTGGCTTGAAGTAGTATATCTACGAATTCTTACGTGTCCCTTTCGCTGACTATGAACGATCATGCATAGAAGTCGTATATCTCAGAGACCAAAAGTGTCCCTTCCGGCGAATATGAACGATCGAGAACCTGGAGTCGAGAGTACGCCGACTATGAACGATCATGCCTTCAAGTCGTATATATACGAGACCTTACCTGTCCCTTTCGCCGACTATGAACGATCGAGCACAAGGATTGAGGAGTTCGCCGACTTTGAACGATCATGCCTAGAAGTCGTATATGTACGAGTCCTTACGTGACCATTCGCCGACTATGAACGATCGAGCAACTGGATTGCGGAGTTCGCCGTCTATGTACGATCATGCCTTGAAGTCGTATATCTATGATCCCTTACGTGTCCCTTGCGTCGACTATGAACGATCTCGCATTAAAGTAGTATATCTACGAGTCCTTACGTGTCCCTTTCGCCGACTATGAACGATCAAGCCTTGAAGTCGTATATCTACGAGTCCTTACGTGTCCCTTTCGCCGACTATGAACGATCACGCATTAAATTCGTATATCTACGAGTCCTTACGTGTCCCTTACGCCGAATTTGGACGACCGAGCGCCTGGATACGGTAGTTCGCCGACAATTAACGATCATGCCTAGAAGTCGTTTATCTGTGAGTCCTTATGTGTCCCATTCGCCAAATATGAACGATCATGCCTTGAAGTCGTAAATCTACGTATCCTTACGTGTCCCTTTCGCCGACTTTGAACGATCGATCACCTAGATTCAGGTGTTCGTCGACTATGAACGATTATGCTTAGAAGTCGTATATCTACGAGTACTTACGTGACCCTTTGCGGACTTTGAACGATCATGCCTAGAGGAAGTATATCTACGAGTCCTTACGTGTCTCTTTCTCATTCTATGATCGATCATGCCTTGATGTCGTATAACTACGAGTCCTTATGTGACCCTTTCGCCGAATATGAACGTTCATGCCTTGATGTCATATATCTACGAGTCCTTACATGTCCCTTTCGCCGAATACGAACGATCATGCCTAGAAGTCGTATTTGTACGAGTCCTTACGTGACCATTTCGCCGACTATGAACGATCGAGCAACTGGATTGCGGAGTTCGCCGACTATGAACGATCATGCCTTGCAGTCGTATAGCTACGAGACCTTCCGTGTCCCTTTCGTAGACTTCGAACGACCATGCCTAGAGGTCTTATATCTTCGAGTCCTTACGTGTCCCTTTCGACGAATATGAACGATCACGCCTTGAAGTCGTTATCTACGAGTTCTTACGTGTGTCTTTCGCCGACTATGAACGATCATGCCTTGTAGTCGTATATCTACGAGTCCATACGTGTCCCTTTCGCCGAATATGAATGATCACGCCTTGAAGTCGTATATATACGAGAGCTTACGTGTCCCTTTCGCCGTATATGAACGATCACGCTTTGAAGTCGTGTATCTACAAGTCCTTACGTGACCCATTCGTCGACTATGAACGATCATGCCTTGATATCGTATATCTACGAGTTCATACGTGTCCCTTTCGCCGAAAATGAACGATCGAGCACCTGGATTTAGGTGTTCGTCGACTATGAGCGATTATGCTTTGAAGTCATATATCTACGTGTCCTTACGTGTCCCTTTCGCCTTCTATGAACGATCATGCCTTGTAGTCGTATATCTACGAGTCCATACGTGTCCCTTTCGCCGAATATGAATGATCACGCCTTGAAGTCGTATATATACGAGAGCTTACGTGTCCCTTTCGCCGTATATGAACGATCACGCTTTGAAGTCGTATATCTACAAGTCCTTACGTGACACATTCGCCGACTATGAACGATCATGCCTTGATATAGTATATCTACGAGTTCATACGTGTCCCTTTCGTCGACAATGAACGATCGAGCATCTGGATTTAGAAGTTCGCCGACTATGAAAGATCACCCCTAGAAGTCGTATATCTACGATTCCTTACGTGTCCTTTCGACGAATATGAACGATCGAGCACCTGGATTCAGGAGTTCGCCGACTATGAACGATCATGCCTTGAAGACATATATCTACAATTCCTTACGTAACACTTTCGCAGAATATGAACGATCATTCCTTGAAGTAGTATATCTACGAGTCCTTACGTGTCCCTTCTGCCGACTATGAACGATCATGCCTTGTAGTCGTATATCTACGAGTCCATATATGTCCCTTTCGCCGAATATGAATGATCACGCCTTGAAGTCGTATATATACGAGAGCTTACGTGTCCCTTTCGCCGTATATGAACGATCACGCTTTGAAGTCGTATATCTACGAGTCCTTACGTGACCCATTCGCCGACTATGAACGATCATGCATTGATATCGTATATCTACGAGTTCTTGCGTGTCCCTGTCGCCGTATATGAACGATCACGCTTTGAAGTAGTATATCTACAAGTACTTACGTGACCCATTCGCCGACTATGAACGATCATGCCTTGATATCGTATATCTACGTGTTCATACGTGTCCCTTTCGCCGAAAATGAACGATCGAGCACCTGGATTTAGGTGTTCGTCGACTATGAGCGATTATACTTTGAAGTCATATATCTACGTGTCCTTACGTGTCTCTTCCGTCGACTATGAACGCTCGAGAACCTGGATTCAGGTGTACGTCGACTATGAACTATCATACCATGAAGTCGTATATCTACAAGACCTTACGAGTACCTTTCGGCAAATATGAAAGGTCAGGCCTTGTAGTCGTATATCTACTAGTCCTTACATGTCCCTTTCGCCGAATACGAACGATCATGCCTTGAAGCCGTATATCTACGAGTACTTACGTGACCATTTCGCCCACTATGAACGATCGAGCGCCTGGAGTCGAGAGTTCGCCGAAAATGAATGAACATGCCTAGAAGTCGTATATCTACGAGTCCTTACGTGTCCCTTTCGCCGACTATGAACGATCACACCTTGAAGTCCTATATCTACGAGTCCTTACGTGTCCCTTTCGCCGACTCTGAACGATTATAACGTGAAGTCGTTTATCTATGAGTCCTTACGAGTCCCATTCGCCGAATATGAACGATCATGCCTTGAAGTCGTAAATCTACGTATCCTTACGTGACCCTTTGCCGACTTTGAACGATCATGCCTAGAGGTTGTATATCTACGAGTCCTTACCAGACCCTTTCGCCGACTAAGAACGATGAAGCCTTGAAGTCGTATATCGACGAGTCCTTACGTTTCCCTTTCGCCGTCTATGATCGATCATGCCTTGAAGTCGTATATCTACGATTCCTTACGTGTCCCTTTCGCCGACTTTTAACGATCATGCCTTGAGGTCGTATATCTACGAGTCCTTACGTGTCCCTTTCGCCGAATATGAAAGATCACGACATGATGTCGTATATCTACAAGTCCTTACGTGTCCCTTTCGCAGAATATGAAAGATTATGCCTTGAATTCGTATATCTACGAGTCTTTACGTGTCCCTTTTGCGAATATGAACGGTCACGCCTTGAAGTCGTATATCTACGAGTCCTAACCAGACCCTTTCGCCGACTAAGAACGATCATGCTTTGAAGTCGTATATCTACGTGTCCTTACGTGTCCCTTTCGCTGACTTTGGACGATCGAGCGCCTGGATACGGTAATTCGCCGACAATTAACGATCATGCCTAGAAGTCGTATATCTACGTGTCCTTACCTGTCCCATTCGCCGAATAAGAACGATCATGCCTTGAAGTCGTATATCTACGAGACCTTACGTGACCATTTGAGGAATTTGAACGATCATGCCTAGAGAAAGTATATCTACGAGCCCTTACGTGTCTCTTTCGCCTTCTATGATCGATCATGCCTTGAAGTCGTATAACTACGAGTCCTTATGTGACCCTTTCGCCGAATATGAACGTTCATGCCTTGATGTCATATATCTACGAGTCCTTACATGTCCCTTTCGCCGAATACGAACGATCATGCCTAGAAGTCGTATTTGTACGAGTCCTTACGTGACCATTTCGCCGACTATGAACGATCGAGCAACTGGATTGCGGAGTTCGCCGACTATGAACGATCATGCCTTGCAGTCGTATAGCTACGAGACCTTCCGTGTCCCTTTCGTAGACTTCGAACGACCATGCCTAGAGGTCTTATATCTTCGAGTCCTTACGTGTCCCTTTCGACGAATATGAACGATCACGCCTTGAAGTCGTTATCTACGAGTTCTTACGTGTGTCTTTCGCCGACTATGAACGATCATGCCTTGTAGTCGTATATCTACGAGTCCATACGTGTCCCTTTCGCCGAATATGAATGATCACGCCTTGAAGTCGTATATATACGAGAGCTTACGTGTCCCTTTCGCCGTATATGAACGATCACGCTTTGAAGTCGTGTATCTACAAGTCCTTACGTGACCCATTCGTCGACTATGAACGATCATGCCTTGATATCGTATATCTACGAGTTCATACGTGTCCCTTTCGCCGAAAATGAACGATCGAGCACCTGGATTTAGGTGTTCTTCGACTATGAGCGATTATGCTTTGAAGTCATATATCTACGTGTCCTTACGTGTCCCTTTCGCCTTCTATGAACGATCATGCCTTGCAGTCGTATATCTACGAGTCCATACGTGTCCCTTTCGCCGAAAAGAATGATCACGCCTTGAAGTCGTATATATACGAGAGCTTACGTGTCCCTTTCGCCGTATATGAACGATCACGCTTTGAAGTCGTATATCTACAAGTCCTTACGTGTCCCTTTCGCCGACTATGAACGATCAGGCCTTGAAGCCGTATATCTACGAGTACTTACGTGACCATTTCGCCCACTATGAACGATCGAGCGCCTGGAGTCGAGAGTTCGCCGAAAATGAATGAACATGCCTAGAAGTCGTATATCTACGAGTCCTTACGTGTCCCTTTCGCCGACTATGAACGATCACACCTTGAATTCCTATATCTACGAGTCCTTACGTGTCCCTTTCGCTGACTATGAACGATCATGCCTTGAAGTCGTATATCTACGAGTCCGTACGTGTCCCTTTCGCCGACTCTGAACGATCATAACGTGAAGTCGTATATCTACGAGGCCTTACGTGACCCTTTAGCCGACTCTGAATGATCATGCCTTGAAGTCGTATACCTACGAGTCCTTACGTGTCCCTTTCGCCGACTAATAATGATCATGCCTTGAAGTCGTATATCTACGTGTCCTTACGTGTCTCTTAAGCCGACTATGAACTATCGAACGCCTTGAGTCGGGAGATCGCCGGCTATGAACGATCTTGCCTTGAAGTCTTATATATACGAATCCTTACGTTTCCCTTTATCAGACTATGAACGATCATGACTTGAAATCGTATATCTACGAGTCCTTACGTGTCCCTTTCGTAGAATACGAACGATCATGCCTTGAAGTCTATATCAACGAGACATTACGTGTCCCTTTCGCCGACTATGATCGATCATGCCTTCAAGTCGTATATCTAAGAGTCCTTACGTGTCCCTTTCGCCGACTTAGAACGATCATGCCTATAATTCGTATATCTACGTGTCCTTACGTGTCCCTTTCGACGACTGAAAACGATCGAACGCCTTGAGTCGGGAGATCGCCGGCTATGAATGATCATGCCTTGAAGTTGTATAACTACGAGTCCTTACGTGTCCCTTTCGTAGAATATGAACAATCATGCCTTGAAGTAGCATATCTACGAGTCTTTCCGTGTCCCTTTCGACGACTTTGAACGATCATGCCTTGAAGTCGTATATCAACGAGTACTTACATGTCCATTTCGCCGACTTTTAACGTTGATGACTTGAAGTAGTATATATACGAGTCCTTACGTTTCCCTTTCGCCGACTATGAACGATCACAACTTGAAGTCGTATATCTACGAGTCCTTACGTGTCCCTTTCGCCGACTATGAAAGATCACGCATTGAAGTCGTATATCTACGAGTACTTACGTGTCCCTTTCGCCGACTATGAACGATCAAGCGCCTGGAATCGAGAGTTCGCCGACTATGAACGATCATGCTGTGAAGTCGTATATCTACGAGTCCTTCCGTGTCCCTTTCGACGAATATGAATGATCCAGCGCCTGGAGTCGAGAGTTCGCCAAAAATGAACGAACATGCCTTGAAGACGTATATCTACGAGTCCTTACGTGTCCCTTTCGCCGACTCTGAACGATCATAACGTGAAGTCGTATATCTTCGAATCCTTACGTGACCCTTTCGCCGACTACGAACGATCACGCCTTGAAGTCGTATATCTACGAGTCCTTACGTGTCCCTTTCGCCGAATATGAACGATCACGCCTTGAAGTCGTATATCTACGAGTCCATACGTGATCCTTTCGCAAACTATTTACGATCGAGCACCTGGATTCTGGACTTCGCCGACTATGAACGATCATGCCTTGAAGTCGTATATCTACGAGTCCTTGCGTGTGACTTTCGCTGAAAATGAACGATTGAGCACCTGGATTTAGGAATTCGCCGACTATGAACGATCATGTCTAGAAGTCGTATATCTACGGGTCCTTACGTGTCCCTTTCTCCTACTATGATCGAGCATGCCTTGAAGTCGTATATCTACGAGTCCTTACATGTCCCTTTCGCCGACTATGAACGATCATGCCTAGAAGTCATATATCTACGTGTCCTTACGTGTCCCTTTCGACGATTGTAAACGATCGAACGCCTTGAGTAGGGAGATCGCCGGCTATGAATGATCATGCCTTGAAGTCGTATATCTACGAGTCCTTACGTGTCCCTTTCTCCTACTATGATCGAGCATGCCTTGAAGTCGTATATCTACGAGTCCTTACATGTCCCTTTCGCCGACTATGAACGATCATGCCTAGAAGTCATATATCTACGTGTCCTCACGTGTCCCTTTCGCCGACTATGAACGATCATGCCTTGAAGTCGCATATCTACAAGTCCATACGTGTCCCTTTCGCCAACTAAGACCGATCGAACGCCTCGAGTCGATGGTCTTACAAGGCGATGAGCTCGATCGTTCATACTCGGCGATCTCCTTACTCGAGCCATTCGATCGTTAGTATTCGGCAAAAGGGACACGTAAAGACTTGTAGACATATGATTTCTAGGCGTGATCATTCATAGTCGGCTATCTCTCGTCACAACGTCCTCGATCGTTCATAGTCGGCATACTCCCAACTCTTCGTGCTCAATCGTTAAAAGAAGGAGAACTAACGACTCGAGGTATTGAATTGTTCATAGTCGGTGAAAGGGACACGTTAGGACTCGTAGATATACGACTTCTAGGCATGAACGCTCATAGTCGGCGATCTCCCGACTCTACGAGCTCGATCGTTCATTGTCGGCAAACTCCCTACTCGAGGCGTTCGATAGGTCGTATTCGGAGAAAGGGAAACGTAATGACTCGTGGTTATACGACTTTCAGGCATGATCGTCCATATTCGGCGATCTTCGGTCTCTACGTGTTCGATCGTTCATAGTCGGGGTACTACCGACACGAAGCGTTCGATCGTTCGTAGTCGGTGAATGGGACACGTAATGTCTCGTTGATATACGACTCCTAGGCATGATCCTTCATAGTCGACAAACTTCCGACTCGTGGCGTTCGATCATACGTAGTCTGCGAATGGGACACGTAAAGTCTCGGAGATATACGACTTCAGGCATGATCGTTCATTGTCGGCGATCTCCCTGCTCTACGTGCTCGATCATACATAGTCGGCGAACTACGACTCTACGTGCTCGATCGTTCATAGTCGGCGAACTAACAACTCGATGTGTTCGATCGTTCGTAAACGGTGAATGGGACATTTAAGGATGCGTAGATATACGATTTGTATGCATGATCGTTCATAGTCGGCTATCTCCTGATTCTACGTGCTCGATCATTCATAGTCGGCGATCTAACGACTCGAGGATTGGGATCGTTCGTAGTCGGTGAGAGGGACACATAAGTACTCGTAGATATACACTTCTAGACATGATCGTTCATAGTCAGTGATCTCCCGACTAGAGGCATTCGATCGGACGTAGTCGGCGAAAGGGACACGTAAGGAATCGTAGATATACGACTTATAGGCATGATCGTTCATATTCGGCGATATCCCGACTCTACGTGCTTGATCTTTCATAGTCGGCGAATTCCCGACTCGAGGCGTTCGATCGTTAATAGTCAGCGAAAGTGACACGTGAGGACTCGTTGATTTACGGCTTCTAAGTATGATCGTTCATAGTCGGCGATCTCCCGACTATACGAGCTCGATCGTTCGTAGTTGGCGAAAGGGACACGTTAGGACTCGTAGATATACGACTTTTAGGCATGATCGAAGTAGTCGGCGAACACCCGGCTCGAGGCGTGCAAAAAGGCTGTAACAAATAAGGGCCAAAAAGGGTCGATAAAAATAAGGGCTATAAGGGCCGTTAACAGTAATGCCGTTAACGGCCGTTGCCAATTTTTCGGCCCATTTTCGCCCTTATTGTTAGTGACCCTTTTTGGCCGTTATATTTAATGGCACTTTTTGGCTTTTATTTTTAACAGCCCTCTTTGGCCCTTATTTTTAACAGCCCTTTATGACCCTTATTTTTAACGGCCCTTTTTGGCCCTTATTGTCAGGGACCTTTTTGGCCCTTATTGTTGGTGGCCCTTTTTGGCCTTTATTTTTAACTGTTCTTTTTGGTTCTTTTCGTCCCTTATTTTTAACGGCCCTTATTGTTAGCGACCGTTTTGGCCCTTATTTATAGTGGCCCTCTTTGGCCCTTATTTTTAACGGCCCTTACGCGTAGTAGCCCTTATTGTTAGCGGCCCTTTTTAACCCTTATTTTATTATATTGTTCTTAGGCATAGCATTATTATACATTTGGGACAATTTAACATAATATATATATATTTAAGTTAAACAAATAACATTTTTAAATTTGCAATTTATAGTTTTTTTTAAACTATTAAATGTTACTTTAATCACTCCAATGCCCTGTCTTTTCATTCAATGAATAATCCAAATAACATGATAATTAAAATTAATACCCCATATCATAATTCTATATAATAATAATAATTTTCATTATTAATTAAAGGAAGTATTAAAGAAATTTCAACATCATTACTAGAAACACAATAATCACTATAAAAAATTGTATGGAAAATGGTTGTCGTCTTAATGATATTGCATCTATTCCACATTCAAATGGAGAACATTTTTCTCATCTCTTATTTATTTTCTTTGATATAATAAAATTTATCAATAATACAATTCCTGATAATAATATTATAAAACACGCTAAACATAAAATTTTCATTTTTTTCTTTATATTTATATTAACATTATTTAAATTATAAATCTATTAATTGGAAGTTAATTGTATTAATTTATACTATATTAATTATATTTATAGAATATAAACCCTTAAAAATAAAAATAATCAAACTAAATCAATCTACAAAATCTCAATATCAAATAGCTATTTCTAACCCTACAAAATGACTCTTAGAGAAATGATTTTTTATCATTCGAATTAATATAACAAATAAAAATAATACTCCAATAAATACATGTAATCCATGGAATCCTGTACATAAATAAAAAATTGATCCATAGACTGAGTCTATTATTGTAAATATATTAGTTCAATATTCAATATATTGAAAATGCAAAAATGAAACACCTTCAAAAATTGAAGCAAATAATGTTATTATAGCAAGTTTTTTATTTCCAGCAAGAACTGAGTGATGACAACAAGTAATATGGACACCTGATCTTAATTATAATACTGTTGCATATAGTGCAATATGAATATTAGGTTTTTCTACCCCCGCTGACGACCACACTGCTCCAATCCTCACATCAGGAGATAAGAACCTATAGAAATAACTAAAAAAATTCTAAAAAAAATATAAATTCTGAAAAAATAAAAATTAATATTCCTATTTTAAGCCCTTTAACTACATAAGTAGTATGAAAACCTTGAAAAGTCCTTTCTCGAATGACATCCCGTCATCAGCAAGATATAATTAAACAAATTAAAAGAACTCCAAATATTATATTTTTAAACTCAGAATAAATTAAAAATAAATAAACCCCTAAAAATTCAACGAAAATTCTTAATGATATAAATAAAGGTCATGGACTAGGAGTAACTAAATTATATGGTTGGATTAATTTTTTCATTAGCTATAATTCTATTTTATATAGAATAATTAAAATAGTAAAAACATAAGCTTGAATAAATGTTACACTAAATTCAAATAGTGTTAAAATACATTGAGCCAATAAAACAAATAAAGAGATAGTTACTCCTCTTAGACATATTGAATATAATATTTCCATAATTAAATGACCAGCAATAATATTAGCAGATAATCGAACTGCCAAAGATCCAAATTGTATAAAATTTCTAATAGTCTCAATCAATACTATAAATGCAATTAATACTGAAGGAGTACCTTGTGTTACTAAATAAATAAACATATGATTTGTATTAGTAATTCAACCATATAACATAAAAGATAATCATATTCTTAAAGATAACGATAAACCAAATACTATATGCCTAGTAGATACAAATACATAAGGAAATATACCTAAAAAATTATTTATAAAAATTATTATTAATAACCTTACTAACAATAAAATATTAAATAAATTTTTTTTTAATTTAAAATTAATGAGAATTCTTTAATTAAACTTTGAATAATCATAATCAAAAAATAATTTCATCTTGAAGGAATTAATTAATATATTCTAGGAATAAAAAATAATACTCAAATTGAAGTTCTTCAATTCATTGAAAAATTAATAGAAGTAGATGGGTCAAATATAGAAAATAAATTTATCATAATCATTTTATAAACTTTTTATTTTTATTACTTTTATATTTCTCTTTTATAGCTCCAATATAAATAAATAAATAATGTAAAAAAACCATAAATAATATTAATAAAATTAATATATACAAATATACTCAAAATCAAAAGATTGGCTTCATCTGTGGAATTAAATATTTTATTAACAAATAATAACTTTATTATTTATTCAAATAATTTTTATTAAATATTTAAAACAATTGATATCTTAAAATAAAGAAATGATCTTTTAAATCATCTATAATAATTTTATTTACTTCAATTGGATAAAATCAAAAATATTAACTGATTAATAATTTTAATTTGACAAATTAATGTTATTTAAATTTAACTAATTCTTGAATTTTACTTAACTAATCATTTTAAAAACCAGTCTACCGAAGTTGCTTCTAAAGCAATCGGCATATAACTATGATTAATTCCACAAATCTCAGAACATTGTCCAAAATATAATCCTGGACGTTGAATTATAGTAGTAATTTGATTAATTCGTCCAGGCACAGCAACTACTTTAAACCCCAAAGAAGGGACTGTAAATGAATGAATTACATCAACTGATCCTACAATTATTCGAATATTTAAATTAACAGGTAAAACTAAATGATTGTCAACATCTAATAAACGAAAAATCTCTTTATGCCTCGACTCTCTTACTATGTAAGAGTCAAAACATTTATTAAAATCACCATATTGATATCTCCAATACCATTGATGTCCTAAAACTTTTACCGTAATATCTGGTTTAATTACATAAATTGAATCAGTTAAATATAATAAATGTAAAGAAGAAAATGTTAAAATTAATAATATTCCTATAGGAATTAAAGTTCAAACAATTTCTAATGTGTTACCATGAATTATCCCTAAATCAATAGATTTATTATTAATAAATACAATAATTAATATATAAATAAATATTATTATTACTATAAATACAAATACTATTAAGTAGTCATGATAAAAAATTATATTTTGTATTAAAGGGGAATTTGAATCTTGTAATATTATCACCTCATACTGGTATTTCTAATAGTAAAATTTTACATAAATAAAGCTTAAATTTATTACACTAATCTGCCATATTAGATTTTATATCTCTCGCCTTTCAGGATATTCCTTAAATCCTTCATCATGTGAAAATGGAGAAAATCAAGTTTGAGGTATTTTTTGAGCTTTTCATGAATCAATATCTTTTTTGTACTTTCCAGCTTCAAATTGAATCTCTTCATCCTCTTCAACAATTTGAGGAATTTCATTAATTCTATGATCTGGTCTAGGAAATCCCATTATCTATTCTAATCCTATAATAGAATTAGATACATAAATTAACATTCGTTGTCTTACTAAAGCTTCTCAAATAATGAAAGTAAAAAAAAATACACTTACTAATGTAATATTAGATCCTATTGTTGAAATTTTATTGCAACATAAATAAGCATCACGATAATCAGCAATTCGTCGAGGTATACATCTTAATCCTAAAAAATGTTGAGGAAAAAAGTTAAATTTACTCCAATAAATATTGTAAAAAAATGAATTTTTAATCATTTTTTATTTAAACAAACTCCAGTCATTATTGGAAATCAATAAATCAATCTACTAAAAATAGCATAGACAGCTCCTATAGATAATACATAATGAAAATGAGCTACTACATAATATGTATCATGTAACACTATATCTAAAGAAGAATTAGCTAATACTACCCCAGTAAGTCCCCCTACCGTAAATAAAAATACAAAACCAAAAATTCATAAATTAGTCACAGAAAATTTTAATTTAACTCCTATTAATGATCTTAATCATCTAATAACCTTGATTCCAGTAGGAATTGCAATAATTATAGTTACTGAAGTAAAATAAGCACGAGTATCAACATTTATTCCAACCGTAAATATTTGATGTCTCATACTAATAATCCTAACACACCAATTGATAATATTGCATAAGTCATACCAATAGTCCCAAATACTTCTTTTTTTATTCTTTCATAACATACTATATGAGAAATTAATCCAAATCCAGGTAAAATTAAAATATAAACTTCAGGATGCCCAAAAAATCAAAATAAATGTTGATATAATAAAGGGTCCCCTTCTCCCGCAGGATCAAAAAAAGTTGTATTTAAATTTCGATCAAATAATAGTATAGTAAGAGTCCCTGCTAATACAGGTAAAGCAAATAAAACTAATAAAGAAGTAATAAATATAGAAATACAAAATAAAGGAATTTTTTCAAATTTAACTAACTTTATATTTAAAATTGTAACAATAAAATTAATAACCCCTATAATAGATGATATCCCAGTCATGTGTAAAGTAAAAATTGAAAAATCAACTGAAACTCTTCTATGAAATAACTTTGAAGATAAAGGAGGATAAATTGTCCATCCTGTTCCTGTCTCATCCCCTATATAAGCTCTTATTATTATAAAAATAAATCTTGGAGGTAATAATCAAAACCTAAAATTATTTATTCGAGGAAATGCTATATCAGGAATCCCTAATATTATTGGTATTAAATAATTACCAAACCCCCCTATTATTGTAGGTATAATAAAAAAAAATTATCACTATTGCATGTATAGTAACAATAGAATTATAAACATGTACATTTCCTAAAATAGATCCAACCCCTCTTAATTCATACCGAATTAATATTGATAAAGTAAATCCAAAAAATCCAGCTCATAATCCAAAAATTAAATATAAAATACCAATAGATTTATGATTTGTCGAATAAAATCACTTACTCATTAAATTTTATATAGTTTAAACAAAAACATTGTATTTTCAATATAAAATTAATTAAACTTTAATTTATAAAATTTTCATTTAAAAATAAATTAATATTATCATAATATCTTCAATATTATATTTTAACCTTAAACTATTTAAATTTATAATAATATAAATAATAAAGATATGAATGAAATTATTGCCAATAACTCAATAGTATAATTTTTATTTAAACTATTAAATTTCTTTATTTCTATTGATTCTATATAAATTAAATTTTTAAATATAAAATCTCTTCATCCCTTTTCATATAAATTAAAATAATACTTTGGAAAAATTAAAGAATAATAAATAATTTTATTAATAATTAAATTTATAAATCATTGTTTTTTAAATTAAGTAACAATTTTACATTCAAATAACTTAAAATTAGATAATAATACCCCTAAAATTATAGAAATAATTATTCTTAAATAAAATATCATCTTGTCCCTTTGATTAATAAAAACTATTTCAATATTTATAAATATTATTCAATTTAATGATATTACTATAAATAATGTTAAAAAAAATAATAAAATTATTGATAAATTTATAATAATTGACTCATTACAAGATTTATAACTAATATAATAATTCTCAGGACGAGATAAAAACATACTTATCCGAACAGTATAAATAACTGTAAATCTAAATCTTATTAATAAAAATAATTTTATTAAATAACTAATTTGACTAACTATTATAAATTCTAAAATTAAATCTTTAGAATAATAACCTGATATAAAAGGTAATCCACAAGAAGCGAAATTAGCTACAATAAAAGTAATAACAGTAACAGGTATCATATACTTAATCCCTCCTATAAATCGAATATCTTGCACTCCATTCAATCCATGAATGATTGCCCCTGCACACATAAATAATAAGGATTAAAAAATCGCATGAATAATTAAATGAAAAAAAATCCAATTCACATTTACCTGCCCCATAAATTATTATTATCAATTCTAATTGAGACAAAGTAGAAAAAGCAATAATTTTTTTTAAATCATATCTAAAAATAGCAGACATTGCTGCTAATAATATTTTAATTAACCCAATTATTTTAATAATACTTATTATAAATAAACTTAAATTAATTATATGATTAAATCGAATTAATAAATAAACACCTGCTGTTACTAAAGTAGAAGAATGTACTAAAGCCGACACCGGCGTTGGTGCAGCTATAGCTGCGGGCAATCATGAAGAAAAAGGAAATTGAGCACTTTTAGTAAATGCTGCAATTATAATAAATAAACAAATATAATTATCTAATATATTTAAATTGACAAAATTTATTCTTCCATACATTATTATTATCCCAATTGATATTAAAATAAATACATCCCCTACACGATTTATTAATACTGTTAATATCCCTGAATTATGTCTAGAATAACTATTATAATAAATTACTAATAAATAAGAAATTAAACCTAAACCATCCCAACCTACCAGAATCCTAACTATATTAGGACTAATAATTATCAATATTATTGAAAGTAAAAAAAAATTCAAAAAAAAATCGTGTTTTAGACACATCACCTCTCATGTATTCATTACAGTATAATATAATTCTTGAAGAAATTAATATAACTACTGATATATATAATAATCTTATTCAATCTAAATAGATATATATATGAATATTTACACCATTAATTATCAAGATTCTTCACTCTATAAATAATGAGTATTTTAATATTAATACTATTACTCCAGAAATAAAAAATATAATACTTATAAATAAAAATATAAATATTCTTAAATAAAAATAAATAATTTATATATATATTTATTTAAAATGTAACCTAACATATTTTTGATTCCACAAATCAATATTTTAATTAAATTATTTAAATATATAATTATATCTATTTTTAAAATAATAAAATTTAATGGAACTCAATGAAGAATGATAATTATAAAATCATTAATTCTATTAGGATTAATTTTTATTAATAACCTCCTTCATTTACCATGAAATCTATATGAAAATAAATATAAGCTATAAGCAGCCCTTAAAAATATACCAATAATTAAAATTACAATCACATTAAAAGATCACTGTAAAATAACTCCAACTATTATTACTTCTCTTAACATATTTAAAGAAATAGGAGCAAATATATTAATTGAACAGAAAATAAATCACCATAGACATATTGAAGGAAGAAAATAAATTATTCCTTTATTTAATATAATATTACGACTTCCTGATCGCTCATAAAAATTTTACAATAACAAATAATCCCGATGAACATAGTCCATGTCCAATTATTATTAATAATCCTCTAATGTACCCTCAATAACTTAATGTTATTAAACTTATTAACATTATTTCTATGTGTACTACAGAAGAATAAGCAACTAATATCTTTATATCTAATGACAGTAAACACACAGTTCTTAAATAAATTACCCCTACTAACCTAATTGATATAAATAAATAATTTACTTTAACCCCTCTTTTTATTATTATTATCATCGAACGACATAGACCATATCCCCCTAATTTTAAAAAAACTCCAGCTAAAATCATAGACCCAGTAATTGGTGCTTCAACATGAGCTTTAGGCAATCATACATGAAATATAAACATAGGAATTTTTATTAAAAATGCAAAAATTAAAAAATAATATATAATATTATTTTCTGGCAAATTTCATATTAAAATTTCATAATTTAATGAATAATATTAATAATATAAATAATAAATAACAATTATTAAAGGTAAAGAAGCAAATAAACAATAAAAAAAGATATATTCTTGCGCTTACACGTTCTGGTTGATACCCTCACCCTATAATTAATAAAATAGTAGGTAATATTCTTATTTCAAAGAATACATAAAAAATAAAAAATTTATCAAAGAAAATGATATAAATTAGCATATTAACAATATTAACAATAAATTTGTATAAAGATTTACATGATCTACTTTTTGAATTATAAACATTAAAGCTAAAATTCAAAATCTTAATAATAATAAAATAAATCTATAATTATCTAATCCTATAAAATAGTAAATTATTCCTCAATTACTAGTATAATTATACTTAAGCATTATCATAAATCTTATAATAAATAATAAATTTGAGATTATTATTATTTTAAGTTTTGAAGTTAAATATATAGAACTCAAAAGTAAAAATATTAGCATTATTAATAATCTTATCATAAAATTAAATTTATAAGTTTTATATTATCATTCCCATTGCTTCGAAACAATAATATTAATAGAGTCAATCCTATGACCCTTTCACATACACAACAATTAAATAATACATAGTTAAATAAATTATTATATTTTTGATACAATTAAACATAATAATAATAATACTCTAACTATTATAATTTCTATTATAATTAAAGTTAATAGCACTATTCTTTATATTTTAAATGCTAAATTTATTGAATATATAAATATAAATACATACATATAGATACTTAAATGAATAAATAGTTAATTTATTTATTATTAAATAGTTATTAATTTAAATTAAAATATTAATTTTGTAAATTAAAAATAAACTAAAATTTATAACTAATATAATTTTCAAAAAAATAAATAATAATTTATATCATTAATCTCCAAAATTAATATTTTAAATTAAACTATTTCTTGAATATAATAATGAAAATAATATCTTCTATCAATTTAACATTTTTTTCAAATTATTTATTAATTATTTTACTATTTACCATTAAGCCAAGTAAATTCATAAATCCTATGCATGCAAAAATTATTTTAATCATATTTATTTTTATTTCTATATTTAACTTTAGCTTTATAGCTTATAATCATATAATACCTATAATTATATTTTTAATTTTAATTGGAGGATTAATAATTATTTTCCTTTATTTTACTAGATTTATTGGTAAATTTAACCCAATTAATATTAAAAACTCAATTTTAACTTACTTAAATATTATAATATTTTTAGTCTTTATATATTTTACACTTAAAAAATACGTATATTTTCCATGATTAATTAGTACTAGTCGAATTAGACCATTAAATAATATTTATTTAGGCTCTCCAAAAAATTTAAATGATAGACTATTAACTATATATTCTATCAATAACGGATTATCTATAATATTTATTATATTTTTTTACTATATAGACTTTATGTAATTATTAAATTATGCAAATCAAGAGGAAAAACTATACGAAAAATAACATAATGAAAAACTCAATTATAAAATTTAATAATATTTTATCTATTATTAATAATTAATAATTAATTTACCAACCCCTATTAATATTTCAATTTGATGAAATTTTGGGTCACTTTTAGGCTTATGTTTAACTTTACAAATTTCTATTGGATTATTTTTATCAATATATTACACAGCAAATATTAATTATGCTTTTAATAGTGTAATTCACATTATACAAGATGTAAATTATGGATGATTATTTCGATTAATACATATAAATGGAGCCTCAATATTTTTTACTTGCATATTTATTCACATTGTTCGAAATCTATATTACAATACTTTTAAATCAATTAAACCATAAAATGTTAGTGTTATTATTTTTTTAGTAACAATAATAACTGCATTTATAGGATATGTTCTTCCATGGGGACAAATATCATTTCGAGGAGCAACAGTTCTTACTAATTTATTATCTGCAATTCCATATATTGGAAACTCAATAGTCCCATGATTATGAGGAAGATTTTCAGTAAATAATACCACCCTTAATCGATTTTACACATTTCATTTTATTATACCATTTATTGTTTTAATTTTAGTAATCTTACATTTAATTATACTTCATGAAACAGGTTCTTCAAATCCTTTAGGAATTAATAGGAATTTTAATAAAATTCCATTTAATCCCTACTTTACTATTAAAGATTCAATTGGATTTATTATTATTTTAACTTTATTATTATTAATTTGTTTAATTTTTCCATATAGTTTAGGAGATCCACAAAATTTTAATAAAGCAAACCCAATAATTACCCCAATACATATTCAACCTGAATGATATTTTGTTTTTGCATATGCAATTCTTCGATCAATTCCTAATAAATTAGGTGGAGTTATTGCTTTATTATTTTCAATTTTAATCTTATTATTTGTGCCTTTTTTATCAAAATACAATATTTAAAGATTTAAATTTCAACCTATTAATCAAATTTTATTTTGATGATTTATTTCATTATTTATCATTCTTACATGAAGGGGAGCTAAACCTATTGAAAATCCGTATATTATAATTAGGTAAATTGCTTCAATCCTTTACTTTTTATACTATCTAATTAACCAATATTTACTAATCTCTCATTTAAATAATTAATAAAAATGAATTAAAAATTAGTTTCGACTTAATTATAGATATTAAATTATCCATTTTTAAACTAATTATTAAGCTGTATTAGCATGTAACTTGAAATTACATTTATAGAAGTAAAATCTTCTAATAATTTTAATTAAATATAAAATATAATTCTCTTAACTATAAATAAAATAATTAAAATTATTATAATTCTAGGTAAAAACCTCTTTCAAGTTAAATATATCATTTCATCATATCGTATACGAGGTATAGTTCCTCGGACCCATAATACCCTAAATACTATAAATAAATAAATTAAATAAAATAAAATTCTATTAATATTTCCCCCTAACAATAATATTCTAAATAAATATATGACAAACAAAATTATCCCATATTCAGCAATTATAAATAAAGCAAATGGTCCACCAATATACTCAATATTAAATCCAGAGACTAACTCTGATTCACCTTCAGACAAATCAAAAGGTGTACGATTTAATTCTGCTAAAAATCTTACATATAATATAAATCCCGTAGGATATAAAAATACAATAAATCAACAATAATACTGTATCTCTTCACATACTATTAAACTAAAACTTTCTATTATTATTAAAACCCTATAAATAATAAATATTATTGAGGCTTCATAAGAAATTGTCTGAGCAATTCTTCGTAATCTTCCTAATATTGAATAAGTTGAATTAGATGCCCAACCAGATAATATTAATCCATAAACCCCTAATCTTATAATACATAAAATTAATAAAATATGTATATTTATATGTAAATAATTTTCATAAAAGGGTAATATTATTCATAATATTAATATTAAAGTTATTCTCAATAAAGGACTAAAAATATAATAATAATAATTAATATTATGAATAAAAATTGATTCCCTTAACATAAGCTTTAACCCATCTCTTAATGGTTGCATTATACCAAAAAATCTTACCTTATTTGGGCCCATTCGTATGTGAATATATCCCAGAACCTTTCGTTCTAATAATGTTAAAAATCTAATTGAAATTAATACTAAAATTAATACATCTAATCTTATAAGAATTATTATAAAAAATGAATAATATATTGTTAATAATAACTACAGAAAAAAAGAATCATAAAACTCAATACAGAATGTCAAATTGCCACTTTTTCTTGATAATAATGTTAAATAGCACCATATATATAATAATAATATGCATAATAAATAAAATCATCAAATAAAGTAAATAAAATCCAATAAATATAGTCGAATTTACATCAACCTTAGAAAATATTGTTGAATACTATCAAATGTATAGCTAATAATAATCAGTAAATGCAAATAATTCACAAGAGAATATAAAGAATATCAAATAAACACTATTTCTTAACTCTAAAGTTGATTTCTTTTAAAATGTAAAGCTACTATTAACAACTGAAAAGTAACAAATCATAAAAAATAATAAAAATATTCAAATTTTATACCATTCCTTGATAATAAATTTGAATATATTTTAATATATTGTTAATATTAACTGCAGAAAAAGAAAATCATAAAACCTAATAGAGAATTTCTTTTAATGTATTGTTTATATTAACTACTGAAAAAGCATATCATAAAACCCAATACAGAATGTAAAATTAACACTATTTCGTGATAATATTGTTAAGTTGCACGAAATGTATAATAATAATATGCTCTAGAATAATATAATTAATTAATATCCAATAAATAAAGTCAAATTTACACTCGCCTTGGAATATAGTGTTGAATACTTTCAAATGTATAGCTAATAATAACCAATGAAGACATATAATTCACATAAGAAAATAAAGAATATCAAATATACACAATTTGTTAATTATAAAGTTGATTTATTTTAAAACGTAAAGCTAATATTAACAACAGAAAATTAATACATCATAAAACATAATATTAAATTCAAATTATTACTATTCATTGATAATAAAGTTGAATTTATTTTAATGTATTGTTAATATTAACTTTCGAGGAATAACTTCGTCGCAAGAGGGAAATATTGCTGTGGGAACAGGTCTGGAAGGATCGCGAGGAAGAGGTCCGGACTTCAACGTTCGAAGACTTAAGGTTCGTGTATGCGTATGGATAAGGAAGCGTGCGGAACAGAAGTGAGAGTGAGAGAGAGAGCAAGCGAACGTGTGCGTATAGATGAGAAAGCGTACGTGCGGCACAGAGGTGTCCGGGGAGGGAAAGCATGAGAGTGAGAGAGAAAGCATGCGAACGTGTGCGTATAGATGAGAAAGCGTGCGTGCGGCACAGTGGTGTCCGGGGAGGGAAAGCATGAGAGAGAGAGAGAGAGAGAAGGCGTGCGAGCAAGTGAGTAAGAGGGAAAGGGCGTACGGCACGAGCGTGCGAGTGGAAGTGAAAGGGCGTACGGCACAGCGGTGTCCAGAGAAGCAAGGCATGAGAAAAGGAGTGCGCAAGCGTGCGAGTAGAAGTGAAAGGGCGTACGGCACAGCGGTATCCGGAGAAGCAAGGCATGAAAAAGGGAGTGCATAAGCGTGCGAGTGGGAGTGAAAGGACGTACGGCACAGCGGTGCCCGTGAAAGCAAGGCATGAGAGAGAGAGAGTGCATGAGCATGCGCGTGAGAGCGAGAGTGCGTACGGCGGCACAGCGGTGGCCGTAGGATGAAAGAAGGAAAGAGTGGAAAATCGTGATTATCGGTCGTAGAATGGAAGGATGAGTGAGTGCAAGCATAGTGGGAGTTGACGGCCCGAAATATGCATGAGAGGGGAGATGACTGAATGGAATAGAGAATGTATGGGACCGTGGAGGAGAACCTTGCGTCTAGCCCTGGCTAGGCTAACGCAAGGCTATACGCGAGCAAGCGCGACGCGCTCACGACACCACCGCCGCTATTTCCCTACCACAAGTCTAGCTCGCGGCCTCACGAGAGCGGCTGGGCGGTGCGGTCCCTTCCACGAGGCCCGCGTGTATGAACACGTGAGGGGAAACGCCCAAGGATGGTATATAGAGGGCGCGCTCACGTGAAATCGGGATACGGGGGTGGAGTTCGGGAAACGCAGGTTTCCCGGTCGAGCGACTTTTGGCGTACGATCCCTTGGAGCGACTTTTGGCGCACCGGAAAACTCCAGGAGGTGGAGTTCGGTAAGCGAAGGCTTCCCGGTCGAGCGACTTTTGGCGCACGACTCCTAAAAGCGACTTTTAGCGTACTAGGGGCTCCAGGAGGCACGACTCATGTCGTACCTCCCGGTATAGGATTAGGCCCGCGATCGCGTGCGCAGAGTCACAGCCTTCGGGCTGGACTCTTCTCCGTCGTATTGCGCCGCGCATTAGCAAATTAAGATCTCGTCGTAGCGAAGGTGCGGAATTGTCGCAGCGTCTAGCATATAAGTTCCCGTCGCGAAAAATGTCTACAATCTGCCGTAGTTAGTTATTAAATTGTACCGACCGTTGTTGCGATCGCGCCGTATTGTATGTGCGGGAACGTCGCACAAACAAACCATTGTTCGCCGGATACAATTGTAAAAATTCATCGCACAACGGGTGGTTGTAACGAAAGGAAAAAAGAAAGAAAAAGATACACCTTGTCTAGAATATAAGAAAATAAAATGTATCAAACCTCCTTTGTAAGCGGTGAGCGTACCAAAAAAATTAAGCTAGTGTAAATTTAGTAAAATAAAAATAATTATAAGTATAGACTAAGCACAAAGAACGCTTTGTTCTTTCGCCCCGGTCTCTCCGCGCCTCCTCCTCACGCCATGAAGCTGGTCCGACCTCAAACTCTTCGGGACGGAACAGACAGGGAGTACGGGGAACCAAGCCACCATCATCAGCAGACGGGCGAAGGAACAAGGACGGAAACGCACGGAGAAGAAACTCGTCGAAAGTCGCACGCCAGTCCGAAAGGACACGTGTTGAGGCGGACGACTCGTCACAAACTACAGAAAAAGAAATTCATAAAACCCAATACAGAATGTCAAATTACCACTATTTCTTGATAATAATGTTATATTGCTCCAAATGTACAATAATAATATGCCCTAGAACAATATAAGTAAATAAAATCCAACAAATAAAGACAAATTTACACTTACTTTTGAAAATAGTGTTGAATACTATCAAATGTATAGCTAATAATAAACAATGCAGAAAAATAATTGACATTAGCCAATATAGAATATCAAATTTAACCTATTTCTTAACTATAACGTTGATTTATTTTAAAATGTAAAGCTAATATTAACAACTGAAAAGTAGCAAATCAGAAGAGATAATAGATAAAATTATAGTTTATTCTATTCCTTAATAATAAAATTGATTTCATTTTATAGTATAGTTAATATTATCTACAGAAAATGAAAATCATAAAACCCAGTATAGATTGTCAAATTTCCACTATTTTTGATAATAATTTTAAATTGCCCCAAATGTATAAATATGAATTTGAGCTAGAACAATATAATTAAATAAAATCGAATAAATAAAGTCAAATGTACAATCTTGCTTGAATATAGTGTTTATTACTATCAAATATATAGCTAATATTAACCGATATTGACATTTAATTCACATAAGTATATAAAGAATATCAAATATAAACTATTTTTTAACTATGAATTTGATTTTTTTTACAATGTAAAGCTAATATTTACAACTGAAAAGAAGCAAATCGTAAAAGCTAAGAAATAAAATCAAATTAAATACTATTCCTTTATAATGAGGTTGAATTCCTTCTAATGTATAGATAAAATGTCTAAAGAAAATATTAAAATATAAAAGCTAATAAAGAATAACATAATTAAACTATTTCTTGTCAGTTATGTTATATTGATCCAAATGTATAATAATAATATGCCTTTGAACAATATAATTAATTAACATAAAATAAATAAAATCAAATTTAAGCTCTTGCTTGATTATAGTGTTGATTGCTATCAAATGTATAGTTAATAATAATTAATATAGTTGAAAATAAGACATATAATTCATAGAGGCCAATATAGAAAATTAAAATTTATACTATTTTTTGGTAATAATGTTTAATTACTCCTAATGTATAGATAAAAGTACGACAGAAACATAATAAAGCATTATAGCCAAGAAAGAAAACAAATTTAAACTACTTCTTGATAGTAATTTTAAATTGTTCCAAAATTATATATAATAATATGCCCTTGATTAGTATAATTAAATAAAATCTAATAAATACAGACAAATTGAATCTGTTGCTTGAATTTAGTGTTGAATACTGTTACAACATCGTTTCACTGAAATTATCGAAAGTAAATAATTAAATAAATAAATATTGTCAAATATACTTCAAAAAAATAAAATTTGAAGATTGAGTAATTTTTATAGAACATGTTCAAATAAACTTCAAAAAATAAATTTTGAAGATTGAGTAATTTAAAAAAAAATATTTTCATAATTCAATAATTAAATAAATAAATATTGTAAATATACTTCAAAAAAATAAAATTGGTAGAGTGAGTAATTTTAAAAGAATATTATTGAAATAATTCAATAATTAAACATTTCTAAAATAAAATTTGAAGATTTAATGAAATAACTTAATAATTGAAAAATAAAGTATAAAGATTGAATTATAATTCAAAAATTCTATAATAAAAAAAAATAAATTACGTACCTAATAAATAAATAAATATAATAAAATATATATATAATAAAAATTTAATAAATGATTAAGTATTGATTTATAGCAGGATAATTCCAAATTTTCCTTTTTTCAAAACATAATCCTTTACTAAAACCTTCTACCTAATGGAGTTCAAAAAAAAAGAAATAAAATATAATAATTGTTAGAAACGGATAAGTCACCAAAATGACTCCATATATTCGGGGTGGTATAAACGAAACGGCAAACGCTAGGTTAGAAGAACTCGCCCATAGGATCAAAGTTCTAGAAGATATAGAATCACGTATAATTCAAATAACTAAGTTTAAGGAAGGCAGATGTATCGACTGATAAAAATGAACATAAGGGATCTTTGAAAAAATTACACACACGTCAAATCTGTTTTAAAATTGGGCATTTAGCCCAGAAATGCCAAAATATTTTTATTAATAAATCAGCATGCAAAAATTGTAAAATAGAAGGACATCGTATGGAAGATTGCACAAGAGTAATAATATGTCAGATCTGTAAGAGACAAGGGCACGTAGCAAGGAATTGCAAAGAATCAAAAATCTGTCAATTGTGTCATAAACAAGGGAACGTAGCAGAACAGTGTTATAATAATAATATCAAAAAACCAGTTACTTGTCAGATTCGTAACAAATCGGGTTATGCAGCAAACACCTGTTTTCAACTAAATCGAAAACAAAATACTCCCTACGACGGTTTGAACAAAATAACTTGTCAATTGTGTAACAAAATAGGCCATTCCGCCGCAAATTGTATGAACAAAAATACCCCGGAAAAAATTTGCTCTTATTGCAAATTGAAGGGGCATACTATTGAGAGCTGTTTTAAAAGAAATCGACAACCTGAAAACCGATAGCCGGAAAAGTACAGGAGTCTCCCAATAATGAGCGCGACTTTAGAGACTGCCGAAAATCAGCGCTCAACACAAGTAGAAACACCATCCGAAAGCTATCTTTCCGAACTCATACTGTCCATTTAACAAACCATAACGAGTTAATACCATTTTTAAATTTTTCTATAAAAACCTTGACGAATACATAAGCTTCATGCTAGATATAGGATCTGAGCATAATTAAGCAAAGTATATTAACTCCTTTAAACAAAATACAAAAAACCAGCTTAATTTTCATCTCTGGTATCGACTCGAATCTCCTAAAAACAATAGGAACAACTAATTTACAATTATTCGAAAAAACCCACTCGTTTGTAATAGTGGACAACGCTTTCCAAATACCATGCGACAGAATATTAGAATCGGATTTCTTTCTAAAAAATAAGTGCAAACTGAACTTCCGATTAAAAATAATATACATTGAAGACAACAGTTACTCATTTAAACGAATAAATAATAACGCATTAAAAGGTAAAGTTAGAATCATCTCAAACATAAGGGCGGAAGAACCCAACCATTCGTTACCATTTGTAACCCTAACTCATCCACTTGCCAATCTTGGCACGATTTATACATACGATTATTAAAGGACATAAAATTTACCTGAAAGGAGTAGAAAATACCCTAATAATAATAAATAGTACTACAGAAATTACATTCTTGAAACCCCTAGCATTTTCCATGTAGTAGCTAATGATTTCCCCATAGATTTTGGAGGAATACTCGGATCGGCATATTTATCAGAAGTAGGGGCAATAATAGATTATGAATCGACATTACTAATCACGGAAAATAAAACCATAAGCTTGCAATCCAACCCAGTCAATACACTGAATGAAGAAATAAATGAAAACTTATATAGCGATTTATAAGACTCATTTGAAGACAGAAATAAGCATTATGTCACAGCCTCGTGTATTCTGCTCAACAAGGAATTAGATTTGGTAACTAAAAATGTATCTTTGTCCAACATATATGCAGTCAATTTAGAGATTAACGATCGAAATTCAGGGGACCTCAAGGAACTGCTTAAATTAGATCATTTAAGTGAATAATTAAAAACCCACGTCGAAACCCTCGTCAAAGAAAATAAAGATTGTTTTTTCTTTAAGGGGAAAAGATTAGGCTCAACTGATTTAGTAACACATAGAATACAAACTACGGATGACTATCCAGTAAATTCTAAACAATATAGATACCCTTTAATTGTAAAGAAAGAAATCGATAGGCAATTTCAAGAACTGTTAGAAGCAGATATTATAGAACCATCAAATTCTCCTTACAACACACCTGTATGGATAGTAAAAAAGAAGCCAGACGCTACGGGCAAGCTCCGATGGCGTCTTGTACTAGACTTTAGACAACTAAATGAAAAAACCATAAGCGACGCCTACTCAATACCCAAATATCGGAGATTTTCGATATGGTAAGAGGTTGCGAATATTATACAGTATTGGATTTAGCATCAGGATTCCATCAAATCAGGATGGACAAACGAGATGCTTACAAAACTGCTTTTAGCACTCCTTTCGGCCACTATCATTTCAAACGGATGACATTCGGATTATGTAACAACGCCTCTGCGACATTTCAAAGATTAATAGATAATGTACTAAGAGGAATGCAAAAAACGAATGGAATTTTTGTTTATATCGATGATTTAATCATCTGCAGTAATTCAATCGAAGAACATCAAAATAAATTTAAGTTAGTTATGGAAAGGTTAAGGATCGCAAACCTCAAGGTCCAAATTGATAAATACGAATTCTTAAAAGGAGAAGTCCGCTATTTGGGGCATATGCAAAATAAAAACGGAATTACTCCTGATCCAGAAAAGATTTTAGCTGTTCGTGATTTCTCTCAACCCAAGACTAAGAAAATTATCCGACAATTTCTAGGACTAGCAGGATATTATAGAAGATTCATTAAAAGCTTTGCACAAATAGCTAAGCCTTTAACACGTCTACTGCACGATAAAGTAGATTTTTCAAGGGACACCCAAACTGAGGATGCCTTGATTGCACTGAAAGAAGCCTTATTCAACCCCCCTTTACTGCGATTTCCAGACTTGTTGAAACCTTATGATGCATCAGGATACGCAATCGGAGGAGTACTATCTCAGGGAGTGATATAAAAAGCCTTACCAATTGCTTATACGTCTCGAGTATTACGGGAACCTGAATTATCTTATGAAACCTATGAAAAGAAGGCACTAGCAATGGTTCATAGTAGGATTTCCACTCCCTTTTTCCATATTAACGAACGTGATGAAAATCTACGTCGCGATATGAGATTCCCATTAAATCGTACCATATTAACGGGCGTAATGAAAGTCTGCGTCGCGTTATGAAGTATCCATGCTAACATCCTTTTCTTTCTTTATGAGGTCTTAATAATATCAATACCGTTATTCTAATAACATTTAGAAGTTATCAAATAACCATCGAGTTAAATAGGACCGTTGCCGATCCCAGGTTAGCATACTTAACTGTATAGGGGCATTTAAGTCATGAACGTAAAAAAATGTTACATTTCTTAAAATTTATAAGTAGTAATAACACCTAAATTAATAAAATTTATGAAATTCCAATAATTATAATGCAAGTTTACACTATTCCTTGAGTAAAATGATAAGTTTTTTCAAAGTTATACATAATATCAAGCTCTAACTTAATACAATTTATAAAAATCTAATGTATAAAATCAAATTGACACTATTCCTTGATTATAATGTAATATTTCTTCAAATTCGTGAATAAAATTAACCCCTAAATTAATATAATTTATTATATTTAAAAACCCATACATAAATAAAATTTTCACTATTCTTTTATTATTATATTGAAATTCATTAAAATTTATAGAAAATATTATTACATAAATTAATATAAGTTCAGAAAACTCAAAAATTAAAATAATAATTACAATATTACTTTATTATAAAGTTGTATTTTCAAATGTATAGATAATTTTAACCCTAAAATTAAACATAATTTATAAAAATCCACAACTAAAATCATACATTCTTTTTTCCTATACATATGAAGAAGTTTGATATTATAATTAAGGAATATTGCAAATTTGATTTTTTTTTGTTGAATTTTTAAAAATTGTATTATAAAGGGACTAATATTTATTTATTATACTATTTATTATATTAATATTTACATTAAATGAAATTGAATATTATAATCACGGAATAGTACAAATTTGATTTTATATATTGGAACATAATACAAATGTACAAAAATGGCGCTTCAAACTGTCTAAATATGATTATACCGTAATTTACAAACCGGGAAAATTAAATCTTAACAGAAGCAAAAGAAATTAATAATCAAAAAAGTAAAACGAAAAAACGAAAACCTTCAATACAAAAATTAAAAACTGATGAAAGTAGCAGTAATGGAAATTCTAGTAAGAAAGATGAAGCAAATAGCGATAACGATTTTGAGAAAAGGATCAACGATCCTATCCCAATAACGAACAACATTATTGAAACTAAGGAAATTTTGCATTTTCGGCAGAGCCACATAGGATACTTTGTTTCCACAAAAGGTGATCCTTGTGATAATGGAGCAAAAGGGCTCCTCGAGGTAAATAAAATCCCCATTAAACAAAACTTACAAATTGGGGAGGTTCATGAAACCAGAAGTAGAAGTAGCAGATACCTTATAAGCATTTGTATCCGGAAAAAAGAACGCGAATCATTGCTAATCACTAAGGCCTATATACAAAGGAGATTAAATAGACTTCTGGATTTAATGAACAATAGAAATCTGTTAGAAATATGCATCGCACGTAGCGACTACATAGAAAACATAGAGTGGTGTGACATCCTAGACTTGATAAAACAAGCGTTCTATAATACCCGAATTAAAATAATAATATGCAAAGGTACGCTAAAATACGTACCCAATGATAAGCGTGAAAATATTTTTATGAAACTACATAAATCTCCAATAGGAGGACATATAGATGTTTAAAAAACTTTTAATCGAATACGGCAGAGTTACTACTGGGAAAATCTGAAACATGATATAAATCGGCGTATTCAACAATGCCTAGAATGCCAATTAAAAAAACTTGTACGACTAAAGAAAGCACAAAATTTACACCATATGAGGTCATCTTTGGAAGATTAGCAAGGTTACCATCCAACGAACCATTGAAGGACAAGGATTTATTATCCACGTATCAAAACTACATGGAACGACTAGTTACCCGACTAACCGGATTAAAAAAATTAGCGTACGAAAATTTGTTAAAATCAAAATATAAAGCAAAAAAATATTATGATATGGAAATAAATCAAAGAAACTTTATATAATTTTAGTTTGTAATATATATATATATATATTTTGTACATTTAATAGAATTCAAATTTATTATTAAGGAATAGTGTAAATTACATTATATTTATTAGATTTTTATTTTTAATATTATATAAACATGTTAAAGTAAATTAACATTCTAATTAAGGATTATTGTCAATTTCATTTTATTTTTGGATTTTTAAAAATTTCTTTTTTTAGCGGTTAATTTTATCTTAATTTTTAAGGAATTTCAATTCGAGGAATAGTATAATTTTGTTTGATTTTTTTTGGATTTTTCTAAATTATATTAATTTCGGATTAATATTATGAATTACTGTATTTTAAGGATTAATATTATTTATTCCTTTTATGAAAATCAACATTTTAATTAAAATATAGTGTAAATTTTATTATATTATTTGCATTTTTATAAACAGTATTAATTTAGGGGCTATGATTATCTATGAGGTTGTTAAGTTCTATATTAATATCAAGTATTAGTATAATTTTTATTTTAATTGATGAATTTTCGTTAACTGATTTAATTTAGGACTTAATTTTTTCTCTACATTTGAAAAAATTCAATATTATGATCAAGGATTGGTGCAATTATATCTTTATTTTTTTAATATTTAAAATTATATTGTATAGATGTTAATATTATGTATTCATTTTAAAAATTCATAATTATTATCAAGATATAATGTAAATTTTATTATATTTGTTGGATTATTGTTTATTATATTAATTGATATTTTATTGTTATGAATAGATTTGAAGAAATTCAACATTTCTTTTACAGCAATTGTGTAAATTTGAATTTGTATTATATATTATTTCTTAATATATATTTATATTTTTATATTTATATTTATTTTATATATTAATTTGGTTATTAATATTATATATATTTATTTGAAGAAATTACACTTTATAATCAAGGAAATTTGTAAATTCATTTTTTATAATTTTATTAATTATAGTTAAGTTAAGGTTCAATCTTTTAAATATAGTTGAAGAAAATAATCATGTATATCCAGGAATTATGTAAATTTGTTTTTATTTATTAAGTTTTTAAGAATTATATCAATTTATTGGTTAATATTATAAATGTGATCAATTAATTCAACAATACTATCAAGAAATAGTGTAAATTTGACTTAATTAAAGATTTTCATATATCATATTATTAAGTGTTACTTTCTACGTAAAAATTTTAAATATTTAACATTATTTTCTTGATTGTTGTAAATTTAATTTTATTGTTTGGAGTTTTATGAATTATATTAATTTATGGTCAAATTATATTTATAGATGTAAGGATATTCAAAGTTAAAATAAATGAATTGTGTAAACTCAAATTAATTTACTATTTTCGTAACGTATATTATTTTAAGGGTTATTGATATCGATACTTTAAAAAAAGTTCATCATTATAATCAGGAATAGTGTATAATTCATTTTATTTATTCGATTTCTATAAATTATATTACATTAGGGATTAAATCATACATTTGAGAAAATTCAACATTATTATCAGGGAGTATGGTAAATTTAAATTTATTTATAGAATTTTTATGTTTATACATATTAATTGTTTAATATTATCTACACATTTTAAACAATAGAACATAATTATCAAGGAATAGTGTTAATTTAATTTTTTTTATTGGATTTTATGTATTATATTACTTTATGGGTTAATATTATCAATAGCTTTAAAGAAATTCAACAATAAAATCAAAGACTAGTGTAAATTTAATCTTATTTATTGGTTTTTATAAATTATAATACTTAAGGGGTAAATAATTTGAATTCGTTTGAAAATTATTATGTAGGATTATTGTAAATTTGTTTTATATATTTCATATATATACAAGAATTCAGAAAATTTAATTTGTTAATTGTTTTTTATGAATTATTTTAATTGTGTTGTTAATATTTAAATAGAATAAAAGAAATTTAAAAATTCTTATAAATTAATATTGCTAATTTGATTGGAATTTTTTGGATTTTCATAAATTATATCAATTTAGTTGTTAATATTGTTTGATGAAATTTAAAATTATCATTAAGGAAGAGTGAAAAATTTTATTAAATTAATTGGATTTTTATAAATTGAATTAATTTAATGCATATTTAATTTTATTTCTTGAATTTTTGAAATCACATTAATCTAGGAGCTAATATTATTAACAGGTTTAAAAAAATAAGACTTTATAATCAAGAAATATTGTTAATTTAAATTTACTTACTCGAATTTTATAAATTATTATAATTTGGGATTCTTACTATGTTTAATAATGTCGAAAAATATTGAAAAATGGTGAATATCTTCCAATGTATATATAATATTAAAACCAAAATTAATATAATTCATTTAAAAAAATAAAAAAACCAATATATAAAGGTTTCTGAAATTTCTTCTTATGTATGAATAATATTAAAACATAAATTAATATAAATTACGAAAATTTAATAATAATAATCTAAATTACAGTATACTTGTATTAAAATGTCGAATATTTTCATATGTATACATAATATGAACCCCTAATTTGGTACAATTTTTAAAATCCAATTAATTGATAGAATTTACATTACTCCTTGATTATAATGTTAAGTTTCTTCGAATAAAATGATTGTACATATCCAAATAATACAATTTATAAAAAATTTTTTTATAAAATAAAATTTACATTTTTCCTTGATAATGATGTTAAATTTCTTAAAATGTGTTGATACTATTAATACTTAAATTAATATAATTTATGAAATCCAATGAACAAAATGAAATTTACAGTACATCGTAATATAATAATGAGTTTCTTTAAATTTGAAAATAATATTAGCCACTAATTTAGTAGAGTTTAAGAAAGTCAGACTAATTAAACAAAATTTACACTATACCTTCTTTATATTATTGAATTATTTCAAAATGTATAAATAATATTTATACCTAGAATAAACAATTAACAAATAAACAATTAAATAATAATAATTTGAACTTTTCGTACATACTTTTAAATTTCTTGAAGGGTAATGATAAAAACAACTAAAATAATAAAATTTATAAAAATTCAATAAATAAAATTAAATATGTAATATTCCTTGAAAATGTCTGCAAAAGTATAAATAATATTAACACCTACATTAATACAGTTTTAAAAAATATAATTAAATCATAAAAATTAACACGTTTCCTTAAAAATAAAGAAAATTTCTTGAAATCTAAATAATATTAATGCCTAATTTAATATAATTTATTAAAAACCAACAACTAAAATCAATTTTCTACTATACTGAGATCGTAATGTTAATTAACTTTAAATATTTAGATAATGTTAATTTTTAAATTATTATAATTTAGAAATATCCAATAATGAAAATCAAATTTACACTATACCTTGATTATAATGATTATTTCATATCATGCATAGATAATATTAATCCTATCTTTAATAGAATTATAAAAATCGAATAAATAAAATCAAATTTGCACTATTCCTTTTATATAATATCAAGTTTCTACTAACGTATAGATAATATTAGCCCCTTATTAGTACAATCTAAAAATCGAAATAATTAAAAAAATTGACTCTATTCTTTGATTATTAACCTACCAAATAACAAAACTTAGGAAAATCAATAATTAAAGTCAAATTTACATAATTACTTTAATATAAAGTTGAATATATTTAAATGTATAGATGAAATTAACCGTTAAATTTAAAAAATTTATAAAAATCCAATATATAAAATTAAATTTGCAATATTTCTGAATTATAATTTTTAATTTCTTTAAACATACTGATAATATTAGTTCCTAATTTAATACAATTTATAATAATCTAGTTAATTAAGTAAAATGTAAACTATTTCTTGATTATAATGTTTAATTTCTTCAAATGTATTGATAATATTAAATCATAATTTAAAATTTACAAAAATTCAATAAATACAATCAAATTAACACTATTCCTTTATTATAATGTTAATTTTCTTTTAATGTAAAATTAATTTTAGTCCCTAAATTTGTACAATTAAAAAAATCCAACTAACTAATAAAATCTTACACTATTCCTTGATAAAAATAATAAATTTTTTCAAATGTGTAGATTTTATTAATAACTAAATATATATAATTTATGAAATTCTGATAATAACAATTAAAGTGACACTATTCCTTAGTTATAATATTGAGTATGTTTAAATATAAGAAAATATTAAGCTCTAAATTTAATGAGTTAAAAAATCCAATGAATATACTCAATGAATATACTCAATGTTAATAAATTAACATAATTTAGGAAATTCCATTATTAACAATACAATTTATATTATTCTATGATAAAATTGTTGAATTTCTTCATATGTATAGATAACATCAACCAATAAATTTGTATAATTTATAAAAATCCAATAATTAAAATAAAATTTATAATACTACTTTATTATAAAGTTGAATTTTTTCAAATGTATAGATAATGTTAACACTAAAATTAATAAAAATTATAAAAATCCAAAATCCAAACAAATAGTCTCTATTGTTGATTCTAATTTTAAATTACTTCTAATACATAGATAATATGAGCCCATTAATATAATTAATATAATTTATGAAAGTCAAATAATTTCAGTCAAATTTAAGCTATACTTTAATTATTGCTGTTGAATTTTTCAAATGTTTACATAATATTAGCACATAAACTAATACCATTTATAAAAATCGAATTAATAAAATAAAATTTACGCTGTTCGTTGACTAAAATGTTAATTTCTTAAAATGTATAGATAATATTAATCACTAAATTAATGCAATTTCTAAAATCCAATAAATAAAAGCAAATTTGCAGAGTACATCTAATTATTAAAATTTGAAACGTTTCCTTGATTATAATGTTAATTTCTTCAAAAGAATAGAGAATATAATTCTTAAAATTAATATAACTTATAAATATCCAATAACTAAAAAAAAATTTACACTATTACTTGATTCTAATATTTTATTATTTCAATTGTGTAGATAAAATCAAATAATTAATACAAATTTTAAATCATAACCCTATTATAACGTTGAATATTTTCTAATGTATAAATAATATTACCATCTAAATTAAAAATCTTATAACAAACCAATTAATAAAATAAAATTGGCAAAATTGCTGGATTATAATATAGAATATCTATAAATGTTCTGTTAAAATAAGTTCCTAAATTAATATAATTTTTTAAAATTCATCTAATTAAATAATATTTACACTACTCCTTGACTATAATGTTAAATTTCTTCAAATGTATAATTAATATTAACAAGAAAATTAATAATAATTATGAAAATCCAAAATATATATAATTAAATTTGCAGTCCTCCTTGATTATAATGTTGATTATTTTCAAATGTATAGATAATGATAACCCTAAAATTAATAAAATTCATAAAAATCAACAAAGAAAATAAATTAATCTCTATTCCTTGATTTTAATAGTGAATTTCTTCAAATGTTTAGATAATATTAACCACTTAATTAGTACGATTTTAAAAAATCCAAGAACTTAATAAAAATGTATGTTATTCCATGATTATAATGTTAAATTTCTTCAAATGTAAAGATTATATTAATCCCTTAATAATGCAATATTTAAATATAAAACAAATAAAATCAAATTTATATGCTTATTATTCATCATTATCTTATTAAAAAATATTCCTTATTAAACTTTTAAAATATTATAATATTAAACTTCTTCATATGTATAGTCAATACCAGTCACTAAATTTAAATAATTTAAGAAAAACCAATGAATAAAATTATTTTTTCAATTTATCTTGAATATAATAGAAAATTCCTTAAAATATAATGTTAATATTAAAAACTAGATTAGTATAATTTAAGAGAATCGAATAATTAAATTCAAATTTGCACTATCTCTTGATCTTGAACTTTAGAAAATCTATTAATTAAAATCAAATGCACACTATTCTATTTTTATAATGATGAAATTTTTCAAATCTATAGATAATATTAGGCCATAAATTACTACAATATACAAAAATCTAATAAATATTATCAAATTTTCACTATTCCTATATAAGGTTGAACTTTTTGAAATGTATACATGATATTCTCTGCTAGATTAATACAAATAATAAAAATCTAATACATGAAAATAAATTTACACTATTCGTTGCTGATAATGACAATTTTCATCTAATGTATAGGTAATATTAAGACACAAATTAATAAAATTTATAAAACTCCAATATCAAAAAACACATTGATAGTTCTTGAATATAGTTTTGAATTTGATCAAATGTATACATAATATTAGCTCCTTAATAAATACAATTTTAAAAAATGATAAACTAATTAATAAATATTGAGACTTTTTCTTGATTATAATGTTAAATTTCTTCAAATATATAAGTAATTTTAACCGCTAAAGAAATATAATTTGTAAATAGCTAAAAATAAATTTACACTATTTCTAGATGATAATGTCAATTTTCGTCAAATGTATAGATTCTATGAACCCCTAAATTAATATAATTTATGAAAAAATCCGATTATTACAATAAAATTTATACTATTTCCTCGTTAAAATTTTGAATTTCTTAAAATGCATAGATAATATTAGCCCTTCACTTAATACAATTTATAAAAATCTAAGGTATAAAATAAAATGTACACTATTCCTTGATTTTAATATTGAATTTTTTCAAATGTAGAGAAGAAATTAAGTCCTAAATTAAATCATTTAATGAAAATTCAATAATTCAAATCAAAATTATACTAGTCCTTGAAATAATGTAGAACTTTAACAACCTCATAGATAATCATATAACCTTAATTAATACTGTTTATAAAAATCTAAAAAATAAACTAAAAATTACACTATTTTTGTATTAAAATGTTAATTTTCATGAACGAAATAAATAAAATTTGCCCTTAAATTACAGTAATTAATAATATTAATCCAAAATTGATATAATTTAGAAAAATTCAATCAATCAAATAAAATTATACAATTCCTCGAATATAATCTTGTAATTCCTTAAATATTAAGATATTATTAACCACTAAAAGAACGGAATTTTTAAAAATACAAGAAATAATAATAAATTGACATTAATCCTTGATTATAATGTTGTATTTCTTTAAATGTATAGATAATATTGGCAACTGCATTAATACAATTTATAAAACTCAAAAATCTAAATGAAATTTAACTATTCCTTTATTATAATGTTAAATGTCTTGAAATGTATTAATAATATTAACAAAAAACTTAATATAATTTATGAAATAGCAATAATTAAAATAAATTTACACTTTTCTTTTAATATAATGTTGATTTTCTCATTTCATAGATAATATAAGCCCATAAATTATTATAATTTATTAAATTCCAAACATTAAAATAATGTAAACATTAAAATAATCCTTAACTATAATGTTGAATTTTTACTAAAGTATAGAAAATAATAACCTCTAAATTAATATAATTTATGAAAGTCCAGTAATTTAAATCAAATTTACCCTATTTATTGAATATAATATGAAATTGCTTCAAATATATAGGGAACATCAATATCTAAAATGTTATAATTTCTAAATTAAATACGATTTATACAATTCTTGAATTAAAATGTTAAATTTCTCTCATCTATAGATATTATTAAACCTTTAATTCACAGAATTTATAAAAATCTAATTAATATAATCAAATTTACACAATTACTGGTTACAATGCTAAATTTTATCAAGTCTAAAGTTAAATTAACCGTTAAATTAATAGAATATATTAAATTCCAATTAATACATGAAAATTTACAGATATCCTTGATTTTACAGTTTAATTTCATCAAATGTTAAGATTATATTACTCCATAAATTAATATAAAAAATGTAAATTCGATAATTAATATCAAATTTTAACTATTCATTGAAAACAATATTAAATTGCTTCAAATGTATAGATAACATCAAGAACTAAAAAGATACAATTTATGAAAATTTAATAATTAAAATCGTATTTACACTATTCCTTGATTTAAATGTTGAATTTCTTCAATTGTTTAGGAAGTATTAACTAATAAATTAATACAATTTATGAAAATCCAATAAATAAAATGAAACTTACACTATTCCTTGAATATAATTTTAAATTTATTTAAATATTTAAATGTATAGAAGATATTAAGCACTAAACTAATAGAATTTATAAAACCCGATATATAAAATCAAATTTGTGCTATTCCTTTTTATAATGTTTAATTTTAAAATGTGTACATACTATTCACATATGAATTGAAATAATATTTAAAAATCCCAATAATAAAATCAAATTTAAACAATTATATGATTATAACGTTGAATTTTATCAAATCTATAGATCCTATTGACCGCTAAATTAATACGATGTATAAAAATCGAAAAAGTTTTATCAAATTTACAAAATTCCTTTATTTTAAATTTGAATTTTTTTAAATACATAGATAATATTAATCCCTTAATTAATTAAACTTCAAAAAATCTAATAAATAAATTAAATTTGCTGTATTCCTTGATTATAATATATAATTTCTACAAACGTAAATTTTAATATAAAATTTTAGCAAAAAACGAAATTTACAATATATATTGTATGAAAGCGACGTGGAAAGAGAGTGTAAAAGCGGAAAATTTAAACAAATTGTTTGTAATAATTATAATTTAAAAATTAAAAAATAACTAAGTATTAATAAAAAATTCCTAACAGTTAAATAAAAACAATAAATCTGAGGGAATTAACAAATAGATAAATAATAAGAAATTTAAAATAAAAAAATACACATGTATAAAATGTCATTCGATGTAGCTAAAGATTAATTTAAAGTCAATAATTATGCATAATAATATCAACATCAATATATATATAAATTATTTCGATTGAAGAAATTAAAAATTTTAAATTCAATTTATGATCAGAAAAAAGGCAAAATTTTAATCGACTCTTACTAGATCTTAATTATCTAACATTAACAAAGCATACAAACCAACAATACAAACAGAATTAAATAGAAATAATTACAACAATTAACTTAAGAACATAATAAAAAACTAGGAAATGTAAATAATAAAAGTAATTACCACACTATGCTGTACGATATGACTAAACTGGCACGAATGGGTATATGTACATGCATATGCTTATGTGTGGATATATATATGAATTGTTATATATAGTTATAGCACACATAAAGTAGAATGATCTCAAAAATCTAACAATTACAACTATAATTTAAATTAGTTTCAACAAGTAATAGCTGTTAGAAATATGTATAAACTATGTATCGTTAAAATCTAAAAATCATTTAACTAAATAAATGAGCATGCTAAAATCAAATTCAAATACAATAAAACAAACAATTAAAATGAAACTTTTAAACATAAATAACTATTACAAAACACAACTACAAAATAACTATTATAATCCATCCTGATACATAACTGACTAAAATAAATAAAATAAGAATTAATACATCCCGTACGGTAATAAAGCCCAGAGAAAATATAAAAATAATAAATAAGATGCAAATAACAAAAAAAATAAGGATAATACTAACAAGATGTGATGAAATACAACAAATAACAAGATAAACTGTTTTATCAAATTAAATTTACTATTTATAAAAATCCAAATAATAAAATAAAATTTACACTATTTTTTAATTAAAATATTAATTTTCATGAAAGGAATAAATATATTAACCCTTAAATTACAGTAATTCGTAATATTAATCCAAAATTGATATACATTAGAAAAATTCAATCAATCAAATAAAATTATACTATTCCTCGAATATAATCTTGTAATTCCTTAAATATTAAGATAATATTAACCTATAAAATTATATAATTTATGAAAATCTACTAGTTAAAATCAAATTTACACTATTCCTTGATTATAATGTTTAATTATTTCCAATGTATAGAAAATAATAATCCCTTCATTAATCCAATTAATAAAAAATAAAATTAATTAATAAAAATTTTAAATTATTTCTTGAATATAAACCAAAATTTCTACAAATGTATAAATAATAAGAACCGATAAAGGCATATAATTCACATAAGCCTATAAAGAATATCAAATTTAAACTATTTCTTAACTATGAAGTTGATTTATTTTACAATAGAAAGCTAATATTAACAACTGAAAGTAACAAATCATAAAAGATAATAAATAAAATCAATTTTTATACTATTCCTTGATAATAAATTTGAATTCAATTTAATGTACAGAGTATATTAACTACAGAAGGTGAAAATCTTAAAACACTACATTAATACAATTTATGAAATTTCAATAATAAATCAATTTTGCATAATTTCTTTATTATAAAATATAATATTTCAAATATAGAGATGATATTAACCCCAAATTTTACAAAAAAAAAACCCAAAGGTTTATAAAAATTCAATAACTAAATTTAAATTTAGAACATTCCGTGATTATATTATAGAATTTCTTCAATCAAACTGATAATATTAGCCCCCAAATTAATACAATTTATAAAAATCTAATTTATTAACTAAAAAGTCCTTATTCATAAAGTTAAGTATCTTCAATTGTATTTATAATATTAACCCCCATTGTAATATAATTTATAAAAATACATTATATCAAATTTACGGTAATCTTTGATTATATTATTGAGTTTCTTCAAACGCATAGATACTAATTAAATTACTTAATTAAATTACTTAACTATTAAATTACTAGAATTTAAAAATGATCAACACGTTTAAAAAATTTTACACTATTTCTTGATTATAATATTAAATTTCCTCATATGTATAGATATTATTAACACATAAATTAATATAATATGCGGAATCCAATAATTAAAATTGTGACGGTTTACTACCGTACCTCTCGGTGAGTCGTCCTCGCCTCTTGCAGCTTCTGTTGTTGGGTAAGCTGGAGGCCTAGAGGACACCCTGCGGCGCCTACTTACCTTTTTCTGCGCTCTTGATTTTACCGGATAAGCTTGTCGGCCAGGGTTCGGTTTGGATGGAGGAGTGGTTATTGGGAAAAACATTATTGGCTACAAAAAAATAAATAAATAACATTTAGTATCGATAACGCAAACACAGTCTTCGATTAACCCTACATATTCGCAGTACATTGTGTACATTTGCACTGCCTCAGCACAACGTCCTCGGATTTCTAGTATAGGTACAATACGATTAACACACTCACAATATTGCCGGTTTTCGTTCATTCACACACATTATATTCTCGACATCACGCTCATGACTTTTCGACTTGCATCATTCACTTGCATCCACACTCCTAAAATAGGTACCGTCGTTACCCCTCGGAACAGGGAACGTGATGGTGGTCCGGAGGAAAGAACGTTGCAAGCGCACTCTCCGGGTGGTCAGGATGGCGTAGCGAACCACTTCTGCTCGAGACGGGAGAGCGCGAATCGCGTCACTCCTGGAACAGTCAGAGTGGCGTATCACTTACTATCACCCTGAAGGGAAGTGTGTGAATCGCATCACTCCCGGATCATAGGGATGGCGTAGCGAACTGCCTCCGCCAGGAAGGGAGGGCGCGAAACGCGTCCTCTCGTACTCAAGGAGTCGGCGTAGCGAATCGCATCCGCCCAGGGTGAGGGAACGCCAGTTGCGTTACCTTTGGACTTTATTTTTACCTGCACCGAACTTTGTATTTCGACGACTCTGGCGCTGCGGGGCTATTGATGTTCCTATCTCCCGTTTTGTCGCTCCTGTCATTTTTTTCCTCTCCTCTTTTGTAAAGCGGAGAAAGCTATCCCTCCTTCGCTTTTCCCCTCGGTGCCTAGTGAGGAAGATTAATTTCTCCTCCTTCCATTAGGCGTCGTGGGTTTGTTGATGAGGAGGCTATAGTAAGGCGAGCGTTCGCTCACGCCTTGGCGTGTAGCTGCGCTCCCCTCTCATACGCTCACTCATACATTTCGTACAAACCGTCGTGTCTCGCTGCTCGCCCTTGTGCCTCACTTTCAACATGGCGCCTGCCATATCGTTTGCATACCGTGATTTTGGACACAAGTGTTTTATACGTAGAAGTGTTTCTTGCGCGAAAAGGGGATTTTTCGTCGCAAATCAAATTTACACTATTCCTCGAATAATGTTTAATTTCTTCAAATATATAAATATCAACTCATAAATTAATATAGTGAATGAAATTCTGAAAATTAAAATCAAGTTTACATTATTCTATGATTCTAATATTTAACTTCTTTAATTGTATAGTTAATACTAGCACCTAAATTAATACAGTTTATAAAATTCTAACAATTAGCACCTAAATTAATACATTTTATAAAATCTAATAATTACAAGCAAATTCTCGAAATTCTATGATAATATTGTTGAATTTCTTCAAATGCATATATAATATCAACTAAAACGTTAATATAATTTTTAAAATCCAAAACATAAATTAAACTTACACTATACCATTACTATAATGTTGAATTTCTTCAATTACATAAATAGTATTAAAGATAAATATAATATAATTTATGAAAATCTATTAAATAAAATATAATTTACACTATTCTTTGATTACAATGTTAAATTTTATCAAATGTATAGATAATAATAACATCTAAATAAATATAATTATAAAAATCCAATAAATAATGTTAAATATGCTATTCTCCTTGATTATAATTTTGAATTTCTTTAAATATATAAATAATATTAACACACATATTAAAATTATTTATAAAAATCCAATAATTACAATCAAATATACACTATTCTTGTAGTATTATGTTCCATATCTTCAAAGGTATAGATAATACTAGTTCCTAAATAAGTAAAATTAAAAATTTCAATTAATTAATATAATTTTACACTATTACTTCATTATAATGTTATACATTTTCAAATGTGTAGATAATATTAACGTCTAAATTAATATAATTGATAATTATATTTTCATTATACTGATAATTATATTGATAATTATAATTATAATTTCATTTCTAAAAAATGAAATTCCAATATATATAATCAAATTTACAGTACTCCTTGATTAAATGTTGATATTTTCAATTGTATTGATAATATTAACCCTTTAAATTAATAAAATTTATATAAGTTCAACAAATATCTCCGAATTTTTCAAGAATATCACCGAATTGTAAGAAGGAGAATACACGACCATTGGACAATTATCAATTACCTAAACAAAAATTACATTATCCCTTGATTATACACTTAAATTTCATCAAATATATACATAATATTAGCATCCAAATCAATATAATTTATGAAAATCAAATAACTACAATGAAATTTATTTTATTCCTTTATTATAAGCTTGAATTTATTTTAATATATAGACAATATTCAACTTAAGAAAAACAGTATATAAAAATTACATAAATAAACTCAATTTTACATTATTACTTCAATAAAATATTTATGTTCTTCAAATGTATAGATAATATTATTCCTCAGTTAATAAAATTTATGAAAATCTAATATATATCATATTTACAGTATTCCTTGATTATAATATTAGATTTTCTCAAATGTATAGATTATATTAGCCTTTAACTTAATTCAAGGTATAAAAATCAAATATATAAAATCAAATTAACACTATTCCTTGAAATTCAACATTACAATCATAGAATAGCGAAAATTTAATAGTAATTATGAGATTTTATATTTATTGGAATGAATATTTAATATTAATAAATAATTATTGATATTGAACTTATTTTAGGGGAATAATTTAATTAGTTAGTAAATTTATATAATATATGAGAAAAATCTATTTATATAATTCCTTGGGCTCATGATCCAAAATATTTAATTGAAATATTAAATTTTTTCTATTTAAAGATAGATTAAATTAACTATTAGATTCATAATCTAAAGATGATCAACAGATTTCTTAATATTAAAATTTTAGTTGAAAAAGAATATTATTTTACAAAAAGAAAAGAAAATTTAAGTTTTAAATTTTATATGAATTTTAATTTGGTTTATTTTTAATTGTAAATTTTATATATATATAACTTTTAGCGATACAAATAAATTTAAATAATTTATTTATAATTAATTTATTAATTTAATAAATTATTTAAATAATTAATATATAATATTATTGTTAAAATAATTTATAGATTAAAAATATTTATAGTATTGATAAATGTTTGTGCCAGCAATATTGGTTAAATAAATAATGCAAATTAATATAATTATATTTATATAATTGAAACTTTTGATATAATAAAAAGTAAAATTAGAAGAAAGAATTTATTAATTTTATAAATTATTATATTTTTTGTATAATTATTAATTAAAAAAATTTTATGTAAAGACTTGGATTAGATACCCTATTATTAAAATTAAAAATTTAGTATGTAGTAAAATTATATGAAATTTAAAAATTATGGCGGTACATTATCTGTATAGAGGAATTTGTCTCATAATTGATAATCCACGATAGGATAAACTTAAATTTTAAGCTTATGTATGTTCATATTAAAAATGTTCTATGAAGAATAATATTCAAAATTTATAATTATTTATAAAATATTACAAATAAATAAAATAATTTAGATCAATATGTAGCTATATTTAAGAGGTAGGATGAATTACTTTTTTATATTTGATAATTAATTTTAATATTAATTGATACACAGAATTTATAGTAAAATTTATAAATTAATAAATTTGAATAATGAATCTAATGTATGTACAAATCGCCCGTCACTTCTATAAACAAGCAGAAAAAGTCGCAACAAAGTAAATGTACTGGAAAGTGTATTTCGTATCCTACTCTCTCCGCAATCCAGTTTCCCACTCCCCCTCTTTCTTTTCCTTTGCCATCTCCCCGCAGGGATTCAATCCCTCACTTCTCTTTTTCTGTCTATATATCTCGCTCTATACTATCTCACATCCCGTTTTTCGTTCCTTTTCACCCCACTGTCTTTTGCTCCATCTACTCATTGTCCCGCCCATTTTATTACCTTCCCCCCCATCCGGCCTACTCGTCTTTCCCTTTTTTTCTCCGGGTTTCTTCCGCTAACTCCCTCGCCTTTTTTTCTTTCATTGCCCCAAAACCTTAGCGTTCCTTCCTTCTCGCTTTTCCTGTCTTCACCTGTTCTTGCCCTCGTATCCTTCGCGCTTCCCTATTCCCAGTTGTTATCTCTCCTTCTTTTCTCCTACCTGTCCGTTCCTCCCCCCTTTTTCTCTTACCTCCTTCGCCCGTCCTACCTATCAGATATTAACTTATTCCCTTTCCGGACCTCAACACCATAAAACCGCTTTCCGTTTATCTTCCCTAAGTTTCCGCACAACCTCCTTTTACGAAAACCGCCCGGCTCCCGTCACTTTTTCTTCCTCCTTCCTCGACGCTTATTTCTCCTTCTGATTCGTACATCATACTTATTATGCCTGTGACCCCCTGATGATCTCTACGCCGGCGTCCCCAGGTTCCTTTTTGGTTCTCTCTTGGATTTTCCTACCTTCCAGTTACTTTGTGTTTTACCTTTCCCTCCCCGTTTACTGCCACTGGCCTGCTTCATTCAGGCCGAGGGTCCCTTTTTCTTCTTCACTTGGTGTTTTTTTTTTTTTTCAATTCTCCTCCTGCCGGGCTAGTTTCTTTCTCCCACTCGGCCCCCGTCACCCCCTTACCGCCCCGGAATACTGATCACGTTTTGCTTCCGTTCTGGGCTAGATTTGTACTACTGCCTTGTACCTCTTTGTCGTGGATCCTCTTCCATTTCTCTTTCCCAGCAATTCCCTAGTTAATTCCACCCGCTTAGTCAGTGCCCCTTTGCTTCCCCGGTCATGGCTTTTTACTCCACTTATCTTCCGTTCGCAGGTCCAATTCCTTTCCCGATTTGCCGCCCTTTCATCTTCTCCTCCCGTCTCCTGTACATTGCGTTTCTTTAGTCCCTTTTTACGTCCCTGTTTTCAGGTTCGGGCTTACTCCTATGATCTCTCGTTCCCGCTTCCCATTCTCCTCCATCCTCTGTCCTGCTTTGCTTGTCCTTCTTCGCTGTTCCTCACCTTACTCTTACCCTTACCACTCATCATTCTCTTCCCCATTTTTGCCGTACTTCTCTTCTTCTCTCGGCCTCTGCCCCTTTCCTTGTCGTTTAATTTGCTTTTTCTACCTCTATGGTTTGGTTTGTGCCTCCTCTTGCCCCCTATACTCATCAAAGCAATTGTGTAAATTTGATTTTATATATGGGATTTTTATAAATTGTATTGATTTAGGGGTTAATAGTATCTATTCATTTGGTAACAATTAACGTTATCTTCAAGGATTAAAGTAAATTTTTATTAATTATATGAATTTTTTAAAATATTTTAATTTAGATAAAAATATTATCTATACATTGGATGAAAATTTAAATTAGCATCAAGGAATAGTGTAAATTTTTAAGGATTAAATGGATTATTTTAAATGTACTAATTAAGAGGTTAACATTATCTATACATTTAAAGAAATTCAATATGTAATCAAGGAAAATAGAATATTTTATTATATGTATGGGATTTTTTTAAATTTACATAGATTTTGGTCTTAATATTTTGTATTTTGGAGAAATTTAACATTAGAGTCAAGGTATATTGTCAATTTGATTGTGATAATTGGATTTTCATACATTATAATAATTTGTATGTTAATATAATCTATGCATTTGAAGAAATTTAAAATTATAATCAAGGAATTGTCTAATTTGATTTTAATTATTGGGTTTTCATAAACTATATTAATTTAGATGTTAATATTTTCTATACATTTTAAGAAATTTAAAATTATAGTTATGGAATTTCAAA